>JAGPOY010000573.1:0-22364 GCA_018983105.1 Silene uniflora | reverse complement strand
TGTAAAATATTGTGAGACACTCACTTTAATCATATCTACATATCAAAATATTTCACTAAATATAATGAAAATTATACTCAATTGAAAGCATTTTTCGTAATGAATCTAATTATTCACATTTTAAATTTGTTATCAAAATATTTCTTTAATAAATTTAGAATCAAATCACCATAATTGTTATATGTAATTTTATAATATATTTATTAAAACCTAATTAATACGTTGCTGAGATTTATGGAGTATTTATTGTGCTGATATTTAATGTTCAGCTGTAATTAATACTTGTATTTAAGGCTGGGTTGACACGTGGCGCATCCACAGCGTTCCAACCCAGTTTTATATATATATATAAGATATAAGATTGGACGGCCGTCAATACAAGGAACAGGGTATGTATTTCAGTATTTTGCCACTTAAATTCAAAAGGATGTCAATATTTCCACTATAGATGTATAGATCTATACCGTGTAGGCGTGTACAATATACAGAGTATAATGCACACGAATGTTGTATGTGTAATTCGTATGCAGTACACGCGTTAGATACAAGTTATTGAAAACACATCTACATCGTGAATTCAGTGTTAATGTGTTATCAAAAAGAAAAAACATCTAAATCGTAGATGGTAATTTTCGACATCAGATAAACCAGATTTCGACATCATGCACACATTGCATTCACGTCCCAAAAGAGAAGGGAATAATAATCCTTTTATCTTTACTACTTTAGGTAACCTAGCTCTATACAATATCTTCAGGTACTACCCTTTTAAACATTCCAACAGTCATTTACCTGACTTAATTAAGTCCTACTTGTCATGCTGAGTTGTCGCCGAAATGACGATGTGGCTGGACTAAATGGCGCCATCTAAGCTGAGCACTAGACCAGTAGACCGTGCACTTTGGGCATGTTGCGTTACACATTCTGTTCAAGTATCAATTGTTCATCTCGTGACTGGCGTGTAGCCTACTAGCCTTGGCATCATGGCATGTTTAAACATAAAATGCCGAGGTTCACCTGTTTTCTATTGGTGTTTAAGAAGGATATCAAATTGTTACGATCGTAAGGTGTCATTAGATGGTACTCACTTCATTTCGATTATATATGTACCTTTGAGTTTATCAAAGATAATTAAATAAGTGTGACCACAGTGGACACAAATAAAAAGTACTCGTATATTTTATTTTTACGTATTTCTTTTCTCATTTCGTCAAAGGTCATTTGAAAACGACTTCAATTTCAAATAAGAGATATATTTGCTATATCTGACCTTGCTTCTTTCAACTCGCTTCGGCCAATATGATAAGATGCAAGTTAGTGTTGGAAAATTAGCGTTAATCTAACAAGCGCAACGGATGAAATCAACCGACATGTTAACCTTAAAAGTAAAGAACTATAAGCAATAATAAAATAAGACCGTATTTAAAGTCAAACCTAGGATAAACCTTTCAAACCGAAAATAAAACTCACTAGCCAAGCAAATAGACTAGAATCCTTTATAGTAACAATACCAATACAACGTAACCGCCCTGATAAATGTCAATTTGAAATAGAACACCCTTTGTACTACCTCTCACCCCCTCAAACCCGGACTTTATAGTCACCTTGCTTGATATTTGTCTTGTTAGATTGTTGTGTTGTTATTTTTTAATTGAAATCCATCCCTTATATAGAAAAGCCTATGAAACAAATTCCATGCACTAACATCTTCATAAAGACATTAGTTCTCCTTGTCCGTAGCTAATCCAATGAACCAAATATAATTCATTGAACTCCACCATATACGAGTACATTTTAACTTTGTAATGCATATACATGCAACATCTTTTAACATTGAACCAAACTTGTGTCGGACAATTAGCCACGACATTCAACTTGCCTATCTTTTGGATTGTTGAGGAGGATTCCAGGTGAAACATAAAGGGAATAGCATATCTTATATATTATCTATTACTCCCTTTTACCCAGGATAACTGTCTCATTTAATTAAAATATACTTCATTAATATATTCAACAAATGTGACAGTTATTCTGGGTAGGAGGGAGTAAAATTTACGAGTATTTATTTTAAGGGGTATGCCAATGTGTCACTTGTGCTCTTGTTTTACATATTCTATGGAGCATCATTTGTTCCTTTCTCATGCAAACTCGTGCCTTAGACCCTCTAACCTTATGTCCATGTCCTTCCCAAAAGGATTTTCTTCTAGTTATTTTCATTATAATTTATATATATGATGTGATAAACAAAATTTTAAAGCAAATAACAAATTACAAACTAATTAACCAAACAAGCTTGGTGATCGTTAATTTTGGCATCTAATTTGTATCAATTGTTCAATTAAAATTATCTCAAAATGAGTTTATTTTTGGTGGAAATTGGTTTGAGAGATTCCACAACATGTGTTGAAGAGAATATTATTATTGGGTCTAGTTTACGCGGTAATGGGAGAAGTTACGAGCCTAGTCGACGGATATCTCAGGCAGATGGTGATGATGATGATGATGATGGAACCTATGATTATGCACCCGCGGCATGATTTATTTGGTTTGAGTAGGATTTTCACGTTACATAGGACGTTTTCATGATAAGCTTATATATTATGAGGCTCAAATTTGGCATTTTTGTATGGTAATGGGTGGGAGGACTTTTTGAAGTCAAATTGATTGTCTCTCTTCAAGCTTGATGGGATTAAATTAGGATTTAGGAATGTGATTTTTTTTTTTTTTCCCATTATAATCGCCTGGCTTTGTAGTTTTGTAGTTTGTAGTATGGACAAGTGAATTTTGTCGATTTTTGATGTTGTAGTTAAGGATTGAAGTGGCAGTTCAACTAAGGTTTTTTTACCTAACCCTTTTAAAATTGGTTAGTACCAAAGTTTAGGTGTTAATTAATAAACCACTAGAGGCTCATGCTTCTCCTTGGCTATATGGGAGAAGGGTTCGGGGTAGTTTGCTTCCACCGAACATTATTAATTCTTGTTGATCTTGATTTGATCGATTAAGCCCTTTCGAGTTTTCCGCAAAACAAACAAAAAAAAAATTAGGCTACTAGAAGCACATATATAAATTATTTGGAGTATCAAGCAAGCATAATTACACGATAATATAACACCGATCAACGTGAGAAAATCAAGTAATTTTAGTTAGGATCACTAAATGTGATTCTTCTATTTATAAATATAAATATAAATTGGTAAATTAATAATTTATACCTTTAATAACACACTTTTTCAATTTTTATATGTAGGATAACTTTTTTTCAAAACTTATTTCCAAAATTCTCTATTTCTTTTTTACTTAATACCAAATTTCTATAATTGACCATTTTACCCTTATTATTAACTTATTACCACCCATTCTATTTCTCGCCCAATTTGGTCACCTTTCCCCAGGCTAAACACCCAGATTGGTAAAAAAAGTATGGGTTGTTGGACAGATTGGTAAATAAAGTATCAGTTGGGACAAATTGGTAAAAAGTAGGGGTTGTTGGACAAATTGGTAGAAAAAGTATCACATGAATAGAAATTAAAGTTGAAGATATATATTAAGCATTATAATTGTTTACGTATATTATTAACCAATTATTTTTTCATAAAAAATATTTAATATTATCATTAATTTATTTTATTTGGTCTAAATACCACTTAATTAACTCTTTTTTACCAATTGTCCTACATCAAGTTTTTTTTTACCAATTTGTCCTAACTAAGACTTTTTTTACCAATATGTCCAACTACTCCTACTTTTTTTACCAATTTGGTAGTTTGGCCCCTTTCCCCACTAGAATAGCCCCAGCTGCCCCACTCCACCATAAACCACCTCCTTCCCCAACAACACCACCACCAGTGCTGACATCACCACATTTACCACCACCTTATTGATGAAATTGAATCAACCTAAACTAAATTGAACTTACAAAAAAATAAAATTAAGTTAAAAAAAACATGGCTCAAGGCTCTTTTTGGTAAAACTAACTGAAAAGGTAAAAGATAGCTGAAACCTAAAAAGGTAACTGGAAACTGAAAAGGTAACTGAAACCTGAAAAGATAACTGATAAGGTAGCTGAAAATTCCGAGCTGATAATATAACTAATTATATAAAAAAATGTTAGACAAACTAATTGAAAAAAGTAACTTATTTTGGTAAAATGACGTTGAAATGATACTTATTTAATAAATGTAATATTGATTCAAGGGATACAAAGGGAAAAAAATAAATGCAAATTAGCAACGTGAAATCTCAAATGCTACTCTAGGTAACATTTCATTTCAGGTAACTTATTTAACCAAATAAATTACTTGTCAAACGCAAAAAAAAAAAAAGGGTTTTTTCATGAGAATAATCCATCCTATGCCTCATCTTCTCATATTAATCTATCCTAACGTTTAACTGAGAATAATCTCGTCTTTGAGCTCATTTAACTTGTATTAGACCAGCCTTATTTTTGACCTGTTAATACCTGTTTCTAAACAGGTCACCCATTATTATTATTTTTTTTTTTTTTTCTGTTTAATCTTTATTTCTTCAATTATCATCCCTTCTTCTTCCTCCTCTTCTTCAATTTTCATTTATTCTCCTCCAACTACCATGACCACCACCACTCCACGCAGCCACCACAAAACCACCAACAACCTTTTACCAAGAAAAACAATAAGAAACCCTAATTTTCCTAATTTCCTGTCAAATAAAAATTAATCTCACATTTCACACCAAATCCCCTAATTTTTTTTCCAATTCACCATTTACCCAATTCAATTCTTGTCACACTTACCCTACATTTCACGGGGTTTGTTGTAGATCTGGTCGGAGGAGAAGCGGAGGAAGAAGAAAGGGGAAGAGGAGGCGGTGGACCGGTGACGGCGTGGCAGCAATGGCGGTGTATCTGGGAAGATGAGGGGAGCGGGATTTCCACAACCACCACTCAAATCGAAAAAGGAGAGAAAGGAGGGAGTAAGGTCGTCCTTTATCTCTTCGTCGGATGAGCTGATGACGAGGAAGTAGACGACAACGGTGTTGTCGGGTAGAGGGAGTGTGCGGGTGATGTTGTTGTCGGTGGTAGGTGTTGTAGTCGGTGGTGGGAGTATATGTGGTGGTTGTTGTAGTGAGTGGTGGTGGAGTTGGAGAAGAGAAATAAAAATAAAGTTAATGATTTTTTTGTTTTATGAATAAATTATGAAGGGAGATTAAAGGTTAATTAGCAAGTGACCGATTGTCTAGGTAACCCTTCCATTGGTTCGCTACAAGTTAAATGTCGTCAAACACAAGATTATTCTCAGTTAAACACGAGGATAGATTAATATGAGAAGGATGGACAAAGGATGGATTATTCTCATGAAATAACCCAAAAAAAAAAGAAAAAAAAAATTAAGACATCTAAAATTTTGGTTAAATAAACTATTTTGACGACATCAGGTAACTGAAATGCATTTATATGCTATGCTTTGATACTATCTTTGTGCCTCCTGTAAGTGTCCATGGTCTAGTGGTTACATATTGTCTAGGTTTGCATAGTTGCATCCGTCAGAGGTTGGTTAAGTCAGGTAAGCTGTTTTGGTTTTCATGAGTATAGATGGTGCTATAAACATTACTGTAGGGAGCATCTAATTACTCCCGACACTTATTACCAAATAGAGTCTTAACGGTTTAATCTCTCCTCCATTCTCCAATTGAATTCTTTTCAACATCCCCTATTTACTAAATGAATAGGTGAGCTCTATTATTTTTCCGCCAAAAAGCATATTCTCAAAAAAGGAAACTAATGATAATTATGCTCATTTACTAAATAAGGAAACGAATGATAATAATTATGTTCATACACTAAATAATTATATTCTTTCACTAAATATGGAAACTAACAATTACAATTAATTCATTTATTATATTTCCATTAAAATTAATATTTTCATCAAATTATATTATTTACACTAAACTCTACACTATCATATTTTAATTACAACAAAATAAAATTGATATAAATATAACTATAATTTGTTAATCTTTTATTGATCCTATTATTAGATGATGATTAGTTGACTCATAATTTGTATAAAACCAAAACTAGAAATCGTTGTTATTATAATTTAAAAAAAAAAAATCGTTGTTATTACTTTCGTGACAAAAAAATTTGAAAAAAAAAAATATAAATTGAAATTCATTAGCTTTATGCTATAAAAATATTTTCATGAAAAATATATTTCAACTCATTACTAAATCCTCTTAACTAATTTTTAGTTCTACCTTTTATTTAATAAAGCAAAATACAAAGATGAGAAATATAAACAACGGAAATTTCCCATGGTACCCTCGAATTTTGGCAGATTACACATGGTACCCCTCATTTTAAGTTTTTACACATGGTACCCTTGTGTTTACAATTTTTTTCCCGATATACCCTTTGCCAACATTCCGTCAATCACTCCGTTACTTCCTTTGACTAATGACCTTGTTTTTGTTACTTAATACACTAACCCCTTATTATCTAATACATAAATCACTATTTGATACAATAAACTAGTTTTAATATCTAAAGCCCCAAGCACTCATTATCATCTTCTTCAATCAAAATCACCCCAAAACCTGCACTTTCACCCATCACCACATCAACCACCATCAACTTCTTAACTGCAATCCATCCACCACCCTAAAAACCACGCTCTTACTCAGCCACCTGGATGCAAAATCGGCACTGACCACCTAATGCAACTCTAACGCCGAGAAATTTTAAAGATTTAAAACTTGTAACTCATAAATCTCACTTACACCAACTTAAAAGCTGGAAATACCCATTTTCGTGAACATTAATTAATCCTCAACAAAAATCTTCAAATTCCAAGAAAATATTGCATGTTCCATCCAATCGTTCGCTAAAAGGAGTATCAAAGAATAGAACATGATGTAATCTGGGGCTCTTGTCTTGTGTACAGTGTATTGCACAAAAATTAGTTGCAGGGAACAAAATTTTCAAGAAATTCTTGTTTGTTTGAAAAATGGACGATAGATCTGCACTTCGTTATTGATTAATGGAATTTGATGTTGTTGTTTTGCAGAAAAGACATTTGGTGTTAGTTGGATTTGCGTGGTGGTGGTCGGCATCAGATTCGCATCAAGGTGGGCGAATCAGAGGGCGGTCTTGGGGGAGGTCGAGCGATTGCGGTTAAGAAGATGATGGTGATGGTTGATATGGTGGTGGGTGAAATTGAAGATTTTTTGGGGTGATTTTGAAGATGATGAATGGTAATGGGTGTTTGGGGCTTTAGATATTAAAAGTAGTTTATTGTATCAAATAATGATTTATGCATTAGATAATGAGGGGTTAGTGTATTAAGTAACAAAAACAAGGCCATTAGTCGGAGGAAGTAACGGAGTGATGGCGGAAGTTTGACAAAGGGTATATTGGGAAAGAAAAAGGCAAACTTAGGGGTACCATGTGTAGAAACTTAAAACGAAAGGTACCATGTGTAATCTGCCAAAGTTCGAGGGTACCATGGGAAAAAACCGTATAAACAATTATAAAGTACAAATATTATATAAGTAATTATATAAAAAAAAATTAAACTTTAAGTGCCGTGCATAGTGCATACAATGCACGGGGTCTAAACTAGTAAGTATTCAACAAGAAACCTCAATTAAATATCACCCATGACCAATTAATCCTAAGTCAATGTGAGGCCAACCAATCAACCATTTTATTATAACACAATTTCAAGATCTTACTCCTGACATGGTGCAATACTGCAATCCCATTAACATCTCACGATCTTAATTCTTAAATTCTTTCACTGGGGCCCACTTGCATGTTTATGTTTTACGTCTTCAATAAAATACTCTGTCGGCCGATCAAAACGACACAGCAATAGTACTATCTTACATCACAACGACGTCGTATAAGCAGTCATCACCATTGCTCTCGATCACTCTCAAACCCTTCATTACCGGCACTTGATTTGGGTTTTTCTCATCGATTTGAGGTTTAATTACACTTTCTCTCTCTCTTATTTCCTTCATTTTATTTAAATCAAATTGAAAGAATCTCAAAGTCAGATTTCATTGGAATTTGTCAAATTTGAGATAAAATTGCAAGAATCTCAAAGTGGGTACCTGAGATTTTGTTGTAATTTGTCGAATTTGTGACAAATTTGCAGGAATTTTAAAGTGGGTATTTGAAATTTGTCAAATTTGAGGCAAATTTGCAAGAAATTCAAAGTGGGTATCTGAAATTTTGTTGAAATTTGTCATATTTTAGACAAAATTTCAAGAATTTCTAAGTGGGTATCTGAGAATTTGTTGAAATTTGTCAAATTTCAAATAAAATTCCAAGAATTTCAAATTGGGTATTTGAAATTTGTCAAATTTGAGACAAATTTGCAAGAATTTTGATTTGGGTATTTGAAATTTTGTTGAAATTTGAGAGAAAAATCATCCACAATGGTTCCAATTAAATTAGATGCTTCAAAGCAGGTTTATGCTACAAGCAGTCTTGTGATCGGTTACGCTCTTTGTTCAAGTTTACTAGCTGTGATTAACAAGTTTGCAATTACCTATTTTAATTACCCTGGATTATTAACTGCATTGCAGTACTTAACCTCAGCATTAGGTGTATGGGTTTTAGGAAAATTCGGGTTTTTGCATCATGATCCCTTTACACTTGCTAATGCCAAGAAATTCTTGCCTGCTGCATTGGTGTTTTACCTTGCTATCTTTACCAACACAAATCTGCTTCGCCACGCAAATGTCGATACATTCATTGTGTTTAGGTCTTGTACTCCCTTATTGGTTGCTATTGCTGATACCGTGTTTAGGAAACAGCCCTTACCGTCTAAGTTGACTTTTATGTCATTGTTGATTATTTTGGGTGGTGCTTTTGGGTATGTTGCTACTGATTCGGGTTTTACATTGACCGCCTACTCGTGGGCGTTGGCGTATTTGGTGACCATTACTTCTGAGATGGTTTACATCAAGCATATGGTGACTAATCTAGGGCTGAACACTTGGGGTTTTGTGCTCTATAACAACTTACTATCCTTAATGATGGCGCCCGTGTTTTGGGTTCTAACCGGGGAGTATTCAGAGGTTTTTGGTACTTTGGCTTCAAATGAAGGGGATTGGTTTGATTCTACTGCGTTCTACGCTGTTGCTTTGTCTTGTGTTTTCGGATTGCTGATTAGCTTTTTTGGGTTTGCGGCTCGAAAGGCAATTTCGGCCACTGCTTTTACTGTCACTGGAGTTGTGAACAAGTTTCTGACAGTTGTGATCAATGTGATGATTTGGGATAAACATGCTAGTCGGTTTGGGTTGGTTTGTTTGCTTCTGACGATTGTTGGTGGCGTACTTTATCAGCAATCTGTTACCGGGGCTAATGCTCCCGTGGCTGTGTCCAAGCATAGTGATAGTGAAAGTAGTGACATTGAGAATTTTATTAAGGAGGATGAGAAAGGCATTTCAGGCAAGATTTCTGGTGTATGATGTGCCACAACTTTGCTCCAGCTATTCCTTCGGTTCAGGTTATTTTCTTTGAAGTCGTCAACTTGGTTGTTGGTGCTCCATACAACTCTTTTCTGGTTGCTTTTTTCTATGTTTTGTCAAACTTCTGAAATCCACTGAATAGATATGTTTTGCATACTGTGTTAATTTTTTCGTAAATTTTTTTTATTTGTTTCGGGTTAGTAACAAATACTCCAGATGGAAAGTACATGTACGATAGGGGGAATCCGACTTTGGTAGTTTCGTCACTCGGTTTTATCAGAATGTAAGATCTCCTGAACCTTATGAACACAATTTATTTTGAATCTGAAATTCTTGAAGCTTTTTAACCACTGCAAATTCATCCTCTTTTGTTGAGATTGTTTGCTCTTATATTAGTTACCTAAGGACTCGCTATTATTTGGGTTATGGATCGATATATGGTTTGCCTAAAAAATGCGTAAAAATCAGCTCTGAGTCGGTAGTTTGCTACTTTGCTTGAATAGAATCATGGCGGAAATGTCTAAATACTATGATTCGATTATAGTACCTGGATTAAGATGCCTAATGATTCGATCCAAAAGTTTTTAGATATAAATAGAGTTTGATTTATCATTGTAGTAGTCTTCTGAAGGAAATAAATTTTGTACCAGAATAACAAAACTACGTCGAGGTGCAAGTCCAATGCTATCATTTTGCTACCATTTAGGGATCTCGGTTGCAAGTGTCAGACAAAGACGCATGTTCTACACAACCATTTTGCGCAACATTTTCATGTACGAGGCTTAAAATTAAAAGTGTTAAGATCTGATATCATGCAGGAAGGAAAGCCATGTCGAAAATATGATACATAACCAAACTACCAAAGTGAACTGTAAATTAACATAGCCGGTAAACTGAACATCGACTGAACAAAGAGGCCGAGACATCTATAAATCTATAACTGAAAGGGACTAGCAAATGGTTCATAATTCACTATAAAAATTCACTATGCACCATTGGTTAGTCACTACACCTATACTTACAAGAGACCTAGTTATACACATGTTTGTCACCCTAAGATTAGCAGTAAAACATCACGTTCTTGACCTTGTCCTTTAACTCCGGCAATTGGCGTACACATTGGCCGTTGGTTGAGCGCCCGTTGTCAGAATGATCAGGTTCCATATAAAACCGCGCTCTGTAAGCTGCTAGATGAGCATAATACGCTGGAGGGACTGCATGCACAAAGAAAACTTGGTTTATGCTCTATACTCGTTATTATCAGAGTCGTCATGTAACGAATTATGATTTGATGGTTAGACCAATAAGAATGGTCGGACAAGTGGGTGGTCGACACATTATGGGTTTTGAAAAGTTTTCTACATAGGAACTTACCAACTGAGACAGATCTGGTGCACCGAGCATACCTGCAGCAGTAATACAAACAGTGTGATCAAAATTTGGAGCAGAATCAAAGCCATATTAAGGGAAATAAACATGGCTGCAATTCTTACGTGTAACAAAGGTTATTTGTCAGAGACTGTATTTCATCGGCTGTGAAATTATTTTCGTCCCAAAGAACATTGTAATGAGCAGGTCGGCTTGTTCCCTGCAACGTCAGTGAGGGGCTGCAATGTTAAGTTACATAGTACACAGAATATTGTGTTCAAAAGACTTGCCAAAAAAGCAAGCGCAAACTTTAATGAGACATTCTTACACGTAAGATCAACCCAAACCTTATATTTTTCGAGGAATACGTAAGGATTTTGATTGGTCTCATGTGTGATGGTCTGATTCATACAAAATTTACAAGAAATCTAAAACTAGACCTGGATCCCAGCATGACTGCAAAGGTAGAAGTCAAAATCAGTTGGATGACAGATTTTAGAATCAACCACTGTGCCTGCAATTTAGAGATTTTAATGTCAGCAAAATATCCCAGAAGGTGAAAAAACTAAGATGCATAACAAGGTCTGATCTCCGTGTCTTAGATTTTATAGGGTAGAGAAGTTTAAGAGTTACCAGGCAATATATTCCCGCTTTTATCGGTGCTTTTCTTGTCGCTGTGATTGTTAGGAAGGAGTCGAGTGTGGTTACGCTTCTGGACTATGACAAATGTCACAGGAGGTTGATAACCAGGTTCCAGTGACGCACATGCCTGTCAATGGCCAAAACTCAGGCTCTGGAAATCCTTTATTTTCAACTTGAATATACAAGGTATCAGGATCCATACCTTTCTTATGGCATCAAGCTCATAAAGTAGAACATGGTAGAACTGCCCATCACTTACACCATCCCTGCATTGTACATCATGTCACCTTACAGGAATTAGTAGGGAATTAAGTATACTATGTTACCACGCAGCTTTATTTTTCAGCGTGTCGCGTCCCTAGCAAACACGACACTCTTCTGATGCGAGCCTTTGATTATTTTAGGCCAAAATAATATACAGAGTAGGTTTTTGGTTTACGAAGCACAGAATAAAGAAGAAGAAAAGGTTAACCTGTAAAAGATAATTCTCAATGGCTTTTGTCCGGTAGCCCTCTTGAACGAAAGCAACAACTCTCTACAGCAGAAAGGTATTGGTTAAGATACAAACGAAGAACTACAAAAATTTCAGGTTTCATGTAACGAAAGTTATCATTAATGCAAACCTGATCATGCCTCCATTGACCGTTCCTTGCTGTGGGTCTTGAGAAGTTTTGAACAGATCTTGAATGATTTCTTGTCTGTGTGCCTGAGCAGAAACCATGCCAGCATATTTCGTTACTTCTGGCCAATCTTGAGACGCGACTACCTGTTCGACAAAAATCAAAAGAATGTTCAGACATTGAGATATAATGTTCCAGGCTATGTTAGTCTTAAGTCTTAACTCTTACTATCAACTCGTGCACCCGTGGGCCGTGGTTGATACTGATGCTAATACTTTAATGTAGGTATGACATGTGAACACTTCATTTTAGAACCAAAAACATGAGAATGTTTCATAAAATAGCCAATTCAGACTCTTGAACACAGTTGTGCAACATATATGTAATCTAGTCGTAGTAACATAGGTCGTTATTGGATACTTACAGCTGCAATGGATGGACTGGAGTCTTCTCCTCTTTCTGGATGAGTAACATCAGCACCAAAAATGATTGTTGGGATGTCACTCACCATTGGGATTCTTAAACTTAAAGCATCCATAAGGACGGTATTCCTTCCTCCCATCTGTGAATGAAAGTCGTTATCATATGTATTTTCCGAAGGCTTTGCATACTTGTAATATGTAACATAAGATCCTGACTATACCTTCACGTTAATTTTCAAGGACAGATTTGCCAGGTATTGCCTCGAAACTTTCAGGACATATTTTGTAAGGCAGCACTGTGAAATCAGTCCTAAATCTGTTTCGCAGATGCGTTTCAGATCACCTACAGGGAAAGCAAACCCTTAGCAAGGACAAAAATTCCCGTCTCTTGTAAGACCGTTTCACCTGTTGCTTACTGAAATAAGCCTATACAAGAGCGTTTTACTAACCAAATTTTGTAATCAATTTGAGTAAATAGCATGCTATTTTACCATAAAAGTTGTATGTGGTATAGGATGTAACCAAAAGTTTCGATTATCTTTCTAAATGATGTTCCTTAGAGAGGCGTTTCATCGAGAAATGAAAAGATAAGAACAAAAGCACAGACGACATACCATACAGCGAGCCATTATTGTCTGGCAGAATGGCAATAACCAATTCGAGCTCCTTGCCCTCAAGCTTACTTGCAGCAGAGCTTAAAATATATTTCAAGGCCTTCTTCACCTGATCTGGTCTTGCAGAATGAATGGGAATTACAGGTTCAGGGTTGAATTCCTGGAATGGAGTCGACACATTATTTATGCAGCTTATCAACGACACGCAGATATGAGACAGTGCTACATATGGGACAAACTCATTAGCCCTATAATTAAATGACACTAACCCATAAGCATTTGCCATTTGGATTGATCTCACATGTGAGATAAACCGAAAAATAGGTCATTCACTCATTCAAGTCACAAAAAAAGTGTAATCGAAATAATTAGTCCTACATGGAAGCTTACCATTCCAGAGACTTGACACATCTGAACCAACTGGCGACAAAATCCACGAGCAGAAGTCTCTGGCACTGTCCTTGAGAAATTGATGCATGCCCAGTTATTCACTGTGCTTCCATTAATCACTTTCTATGTCACCACAAGAAAATGATGTTAAGTCAAGAGTCCGCTCTATCACTAAATCCCGACAAACAACTAAAGGCAATGGAATTTCACTTGCCTTGTTTATCATGTTCCACTGGCCAAGCTGTGGTAAGTGTTGTTTTTCTTTCCCGGAATCATGGTACTTCAACTGTTAGAGAAATAAACAAGGAAACCGTTACACATCTACATTCGGTTAAAAGTATCCACCCAATATAGATGAAAAATAGTGAGGGTTTTATATACAAACCCATGGAGCAGGAAGAACTCGAGCTTCGACTGTTGTCATCTTATCATCTATGTTGATGCCGAATTCTTGCATATGAGAATCTTGGTTGTAGTTGTTTTGGTGAACTGTCTGAAATGGAAAGTAAGATGACATCATGACTTGTGAACTATTGTATATAAATCTTATCCCAACACCTGCATGATGTAAGGGGGACTCGGACTCTAGGAGTTTAAGTGGCGAAATTAAGGACCTGCAAAATGTCGGCTTCCTGCTCAGATGGTCGTCTACAGGTAACTTTGAGTAAGGAAGCTATTTGCTTGTCGTTCAATCTACGAGTATATCTCTGGCCTTCAACTATTTTGCAAGCTTCCATTGGCAAATAGTTCACCTTCTTTTGGTTCCCTACTTGAAGGCAAGGGAGAAGGGGATACTGTATAGTATATCCATAAACTTCCTGGAAGTATTCAATCACCGACTTCATGTTCATTTGCTCATCAACTGGGAAACTGCAACGATTAAAAGAAAAGAGAAAAAAGACGAACGCATTATTAGACCAGTCAAAAAATGCAGGGGGGAAAAACAAAGATGCAAAAAGATGAACAAAACTTAGTACATTAGCTCTCTTGTAGGCCGTGCTGACAATCCTGAAATGCGATACTTTCTGCGTACATTTCCTCTGTGAGTAACTTCGACTTTGATGCCCCTAAGTGCTTTCTTCACCTGCACAAGTACTCACATAGTCACATAAAATTCCAGTACATACTTGATAAGGCAAATGCTAGTCTCCATATAAGTTTCGTTTGTCATATGACTAAAGTTTTATTACGAGTCATAGAAAAGAGCATCTATGTGCTTTAAGCACAAGAGTCAGACTATGTACACCCGACTTGCCTACCCTTCCATAACCAGAAGTTTTGAGGGTGCGGCGGAAGGGATGGGAGACTAGGAAAGCAAGAAAGAAATTTCATTCTAAATGAAAAAGTAAATACTTATGTTCAGTTCAAAGGAAGATCTAGACATTCACTTACAATGCGAATGTTGAGTTTGAAGTTCACCCGATTTAGGTGATTTAGAATGTTCTACTCATAAACTTCTACCTATGAACTTGTATGGTAACCGTAATCATACAGGCTCCATAGTCCATACTGTATGAGTGAATATAACAAAGTCGATAATAAACATACCTTGACAGAATCAGCATCAGACAATGGGCGTGTCCGTACATCTTTCCCCAGCACTTGCGCAACAAACTCAATGACTGGGAGTGGTTCAATGAAAGCGCTTGCAGACATATCTGTTCAATAAAACAATTTGGATCTTACTATGGTATCTCCAAGAACATGATACAACTATTCGTCAACACGAAAAACAACTGCAAAATAAAGAAGTTTAAGACACTAACCGATATTCAGGGCCAGCCCCATTTGTGTGGGTTTGATACTTTGATAGAAGCCACGCCATGAGTGCAAACCGCCACCAAGTTGATGAGGCTTTTGGATGTTTGGAGAATAGAATAATCTTCCAAATGGTGAATACCTTCAAATTTCCCAACATTATATAAATAAAGTCAAGATATGGTAAAATTAAAAATGTTACGCCAGCTCGAGTCCCAACTTCGAATGCCAAGGTATTTAGAGATGGACACACTAAATTGTGAGAAAGTTCTATAATTTTCACCTAAAATGAAGTGTCCATGTAATGTATTGTGCCATAATGTCAAGACTCGGACGCATAACACACTGTCAAAAAGTGTTGAAATGACGCTACAGCCTACAAGTAATCCCTCCATCCCGTTTATATCATCCACATTTGACAAAAGGTTAACTTTTAAGGAAAAAATGATGTAATAACATCATGACCCGTTGATAAAACGAAATGGTGAAAATAAAACGAGGATAGATTAGTTATGTAGCTAGGGGTACTATCAGTTGCTCACTATTTTAGTTTACTACATCTAGAAACGAGACAATTACTTTGAGACAAACTGAAAGGGAAGAGGAAACTAAGTAATCGGATGAAGGGACTCAAGGGAGTAACTAGTAAAGAAGTATCCAAGTAAAAGAAACCATGTATATGTGCGCACCTCTTTGATGCAAGCTCCCTTAAGACAGTATCAATCACAGTAAGCGCTTCTTGAGGCGCCTTAACCTGTTTACCAGCGAGCAGATCGTGTAGTGCATCCATTCTAGTAAAACCTACAAACTCGATTCTCACCATGAATTCATTCTTCCTGGTACAA
This sequence comes from Silene uniflora, assembly GCA_018983105.1. NCBI lineage: Eukaryota > Viridiplantae > Streptophyta > Magnoliopsida > Caryophyllales > Caryophyllaceae > Silene > Silene uniflora. Next base: position 6,243 of record JAGPOY010000573.1, on the reverse strand, counting down.
CAAATTTCAAGTCAGATACTTCACAAAGTAATATGATCAAACAAAGACCTAACAAACATAAAAAATAATCTACTCGTAAGTCGTAATAAAGAATCATACTTTGTTAATTCAAATCCTTCACATTCATCAACCAATGTAACTTTGAATTCTTTCGTCGTAAATGGTAGTAGTCCAGCAGTGTACAGATTTCTCTTTCCATCATACACAGGAAGCCTTGTTCCCAGATCACTTTCTCTGTGTAGTTTAACCAGCTGCGCCATTATAGCTTTGTTCAGTTTACTGGAATTAACTTCCGGCGTTATAGTAACCTGACAAAATCATCCGCAAGCAAAATAAGTACAAAAACAAAACATTAGCTTACACTAATAACAATTGTTCCTCTATAAAATCGTCTTACAATAAGATCAAAAGTCAATTACTAACATTTAATATTCGATATTTAGTCGAGTTAGTCTTTCAGTACGACAGTTTTATGCAATAATCAAAGAGAAAGTCGATAACTTACACAATATTGACATAAATCAGACCGCGAAAGCTCAGCAAGGAAATAATTCGCCTTAACAACACATTTGGTACCAATCTGACCAAAACCCGGCCTTTTTTGGAACACAATGGTTTTGTTCAATGAAAGTGGCTCAACATGCAACTCAAGCTTATTCCCATTAGGTATATCTTCCACAACAGCACCCTTGGGCTTTCTTCTCCCTCTCCTTCTCTTAACATTTTTCGGAATGTCGTCTAATCTCTCCCCGGGACTCTTGGCAAACCTCTTATCTTCCTTCTTACGTTCCGGTTGAATCACTATGTTCTCCACAGGCTTTTTGGAGATCATATGTTTCAGTTCCGGGTCTCTCATTTGCCGGTTCGGCATTTCTGCTAAGTAAAAATCAGTTTTCCAATAAGGGTTAGAATTTAGAACATGAAAACTAGTGATTTACAAGCACTAGAATGAGAGTTTCAATGTATTATGGTAAATAAGTGAACAAATTTATAAGCGAAAGTGCGAAACTTTAAATTAAAATAATATTATGGAGTATGAGTTTTCAAGGTAAATATCACAGTGAAATACTAGTGAGTTTACCACTCCAGGGACATGAACAAGGATTTATCAGTTAAGAAAGCGCAAAAGAACAGGAACACGGTATTTCGACAGTAATTCAGGGTCGGATAACATGAATCATCATAGAACAGTATTTCAGGCAGTACAAAATACACCACATTTAAACATGAACTAAACAGCAATATTTCTGACAACAGGGTAAAAAAAATTAACTGTGATGTAGAAAAACCCAGGTAACATGCAAGAACCCAGATCATGCAGAAACCATTGTGCAAAAGACTGAAGATAAAAACAATAATTCAAGCAGTAAGTCAAAAATGAACCAAATTTCAACCATTTGAAGGGACAATATACATGAACTATATTACACTATTTACCTGATTTCTCACAGTAGAAAGGTTAAAATTTCTCCTCAAAAAAACAGTAAAAAAAGGGGAAAATGGAAATATATAATTATAATGAAGAGATTTGGTTGATATATAGAATGAAGACAAATTGAACTTAAAAATACAGAATGGTTTTTTCCACCATATTTTATGATATAAATTTATATTGTCTTACATGAAAAAAATATAAAAATAAATAAAATAAAATAAGTTCAACAAAAGCCATCATCATCATAGTTGAAATATATAGATATGTACTACAAACAAATAATTTCACACATTTTTTGACCATCATTCTCTTTTTGAATCTTTAATTAGGGCACAAATTTCAAGGGTCAAAAAAGAAATATAAAAAGGGAATTTTACTTTACTTGGGATTAACAAAACTAACCATAGAAAACTCCAAGAATTTGTTATCCCAAAATCAATGAGATATAAATATAACAATACTAGTGCGCGACGACCGTTGTATGGTGCGATGAGAAAAAATGAACATCAAAATCGTTTTTAATTATGTCGTTGCACCATACATACGGCAATCCCATACGACGGTCTCGTAGTATAATTAATACGAATATTTAAAATAGTGGTCCTACAAGCATGGGAATTGAAGAAGGAAGATAGGGGGAGTGTTCTTGGATTTTCTTTCATAGGACAATTTTGTAAGATAGTGTTATTGAAAAGAGAGTTAGCACTTTGTAGAGGAAACACAAAATAAGAAAGGAGTTCAAAATGTACCATTTCTGTCTTAGAGTTACTGTCTCCTTCTTTAGCTTTGTACAAATATTACATGAATAAGAAAAAGTGATTGTGTTTTGATTGTACTACACAGTCATTTTGAGACAACTCAAATTCTCGATACGATAGAAAATGAAACGCCACCCAGATCGTATTCAGACGACGTTGAAAAGTCTGAGTAAGTCTCGTTTACAAAGGTTTGACAATGTAAAATCACATTATAAACTCGGTTATGCCCATCCACTTTTAACGGTTTTACATTGTGTACAAGTCTTTTATAAGTCGGTTTTACTCATACAGCCCCGTAAGAGAATGGTTTAGTTAGACCTAGCAAAATTGACTCGACCAGACACAAACTTGCGCACCCGAAAATGACCCGGCCTGAACCCGACCGGTTGACCCGTTTGCCTGGTTTAGTTTTAGTAAACAACTTTAATAGGGTATTTGGGTCAATAGTTGATGTAAAACCGTTCTATACAAGTATATATCCTCATCTAGAAGGGTATATATCGACCATTTTACAGAAGAACAACTAAAAACAGACCGAGAACGGACTCGATCACCGTAATACGAAAACTGAAACCGATATTTAATACTAATACTATCACCAACTCATACGACCCAAAGACTACTCTTATCTGGTTTAAAAGGGACAACACAAAAGGAGACAGTACAGCAAAAGTAGGGGAATATCAGTGGGCAAAAGGGAAGTGTAGGGGGGTTATGATAGCTCAGGATGAGAGAAATAGGAGTAATAAAGTTGGTCCAAAGTAAATTTTATCATATGATATATTCATAATAATATATATAAAAAAAACTATATAATATAATAAAGTTGATAGAGTGTGGTGTAGACTTGTTTACTAGTAACCAGACATAATGCATCTCCTATTTCTCTGCTGTTACTGCTCCTGCACCTTTGTTATGATTATACTGCAACTGTCAGATCTGTGTACATTTTTCACTTTATTTACTTTTTACTTCAAAATGTTAAATTTGCTTTTGGTAAAATTTGAAAATTACTACAGTGTTTTTGCTGTTTTCCTAATGTTTTGAACATGGCTTGAATAAGTTAAGATGAGATGATGGGATTTGAAATCACCTAGCTAGAACAAACAAAACCTTGGATTAATGGACTTACAAAAGATTTCATACTAGAATAAGACGGACTCACTAATACACAATCTGGTTATTGATTAACTACTTAATTATTACGGAGTATATTATTAATAAATGAGGTTTTTTATCGAGAGAAAAAAGTCATCTCACACTAGACCTAGAAAACTCATCAGGTCGTATCAGGATCATGTTCGTTGTCACATGTAAAGGGGTCACGTGACACGAACTCGTAAATCTCATTTCGTGTTTGTATTGACCCAATAACATAAATGGGTCATCAAGCCTCAACCTAAACCAATTAATGTTGTGTCTGTTTTCGTGTCTTATTTTCATGTCGTGATAATTTTTGGAAAGTTCTAATATATTTATGTTGCGGAGGAGACGATCATTTTAACAAATAGGTTATCCGGGTTCGTGTTTCAAAAGCTCCACCTAAACCCGGCCCAGTTATATCTCGTTTTGTGTCATGTTCTTCTTGACTCCCTTACATAAATGGTCATTAAGCCTAACTCAACCCCGTTAAAACGGTCTTGCACAATAACTACCGTACGAACGTGTATACCGATTATCGACTTTGGGGCCTCCTATATCTTGTAGGGAATATTAAGATGGACCCATGTTGAAGGCATTCTTTTATTGCCTGGATTTATGAAAGGAATTATATAGAAGCTAAAAAGGATGAACTAAGAATCTGTTGGACCCAAGATTGAATCTTAGCATTATAAGAGCATGATTCAAACATGATCCAAAATTTTTGGAAAGAAAAACAATGTATGTAGAAAGGACATGCATCACAAAAACATAATCATGTGCCCTTTGAGTAGTACACATAAAATTAAATAAGAGTTTGGACAATTGTAGATCATACAATAAGGTTTATAATAATACAAGTATGTTCTTAGAAATTATCATGTACACACAAATCAAGAGGTGATTTTTCTATTGCACTATCAATTCTAAGAATGAAAAAGACACTCACATTATTCACTTCTTCATTTTTGTCTCGTGTTACGTGTTTGAGTTCGACACGACATGACATTACGACACTTCATTTGGACAAACTAATTGCAAAGTTCACATAAAAAAACTTTACCCGACACTGTGACATCATCATGTTTGACACTTGATTAAATGTAATTTAGATTCACTTGATTAAATGTAGTGAATTACTGAATTCAATTGAATAGAGATAGAGATTGTACTACTCCGTATAATATAGCGTTGGGAGCTCGGAGCCTCAGAGGCACCATTCGACTATAAAGATTTAATATAACATTAATGTTTATTAAAAAAAACATGATGTAAAAGCAACCCTTTGAAAATGTGCTAGACCTTTCAAAATTAATTATAATCCGACATTAATAAATTAAAAAATGCACAACTGGAGAGGGTTCCAATTATCAAACCATTAGTAACCCTTTCAATAATCTTACAAACCTAAATTAACTTGTTTCACGACTGAGATCTACAGGGTCCAATTTCTTTAGTACGTTACGTTTTTAATTTAGTTTTATAAGACATATTTTAAAAAGATATAAAAATCGATTAAATCGGAGTAAGTATATAATAACACATCCAATCCCAACTCTCAAAGTGAGAATTTGGGATAGGCATTTTACATGTGAAGATCTAGTAGTGGACTAGTGGGGTATCCAAGGTCTGTAGCCCACCACAAAGAAGAACTACGGCTAAGGTCCAGTAACAGCTTTAATATATGGGCCGTCATTGTTGTTTACCTCACTTTTTCTATCTTGGGTCTATGCTAGAAAGCCCAATGGTTAGACCACCACCAGTCCAAAACACACTTCATTATTGAAAAACGTTAATTTTACTCCCTCCGTACCGTATCGGTTTATTCATTCCATTTCCAGATATTTCAGTCAATTCTTTGCCTTTCTATTTTGGGAACCTTCACAACCAAAAATTCATAGTCACTCTCACAAAAATAAGTGGATCCCGTGTTTTTGGATTTGAAGGTAAAGATTAAACAAAATGATGAAAAAAAAATGAAAAAAAAAATGGTGAAGATCCTATATTATTCCTAGTTAAGTGACCACTATATAACATTAACTAAGGTTATGTTAGTCAAAGGGCAATATATCATTTCATCACATTTTTTTAAATACAACTTTAAAAAAAAAAAACGAGAATTCTGAAAAAGAAAATTTGGAAAGGTTAAGAGTTTTCAAAATGAAGCGTAGTAAAAGTGAAAGTTGTAAAAAAAAAATGAACTCGAACTTGTGAATTATCGTCCATTTGAACTTTCGTAAATTATGATTACGTCAAGACTCAAGACCTCCTAGATAATACCGAACACTATCTTTTAAGGAAAAAAAAAAATAAAAAATAAAAAATTGTGATTAGGGACATCAAAGGCGAGATCGAGGTAAAACTAAATTTGGTAATTTACCCTTTACATTAATATTGATGGATGAAACAGAACAATCATATACTCCCTCCCATTCACTATAATGTTCCCACTTTTCCAAAACGGATTATTCAACTAATGTTCCCATTTCCTTTTTTGGTAACTTTTACTCTTATTTTATTCATTCTTCTCTCCTATCACCAAACCCCACACAACTCTTTTACTCCTATTTTATTACTTTATTTAATGTTTTGGCCCTACCATTTCTTATTTAACTCCTAACAATTCATCCATCTCTCTTATTACCAACCCCACACAACTTTTTTACTCCTACTAGTTTTAATCCCGTGCAAAAAAAATGCACGGGTTTGCTTTTTATATATTTTGATATGCTCTTTGATTAACTCAAATACATTTTTATATGAGATCTGCAATTAATAATTCAATAATGTGATGTATGATAATAACACATTTTAAGAAAATATATTTAATGTTTTTATACTAATTAATATCGATAATAGTATGAAAAACTCAATTTGTAATCATGTAAAATGTTTGGTAAGCGAAAGACA
>JAGPOY010000572.1:0-22369 GCA_018983105.1 Silene uniflora | reverse complement strand
GCCAGCCGAGGGACTCTCTCGGCCTGACATCAAGCCAGCCGAGAGACGCTTACGCGAGCTCACATCCAACCGACGGGGCACCTAGACAATGCGTGCCTGCCGGCCTGCCATGAGTCCACACGGCGAAGGGCAGAACAGACATTCCACTACTACGTCTACTTGGCCACTAGCTGCATCCACTTGGCCACTACAGGACAAAAGGGGAAAGTCTATAAATACTCCTTCATTCTCAACATGAAGGGGATCCGAATATCTAATCATAACATACAAACATCCACTCTCTCTCATCACTTGGTATTTACTCCCTTATCTCTCCTAAGTTACACTTATCTCTAAGTCACTGACTTGAGCGTCGGAGTGAGTTCGCACGGCCCCAAGCCGTGCCCTCCGTTTGTTCATCTTTGCAGGAAGATTCAAGAGAGCCTAGCTTCCATCGACGTCTTACGAGCTTACGTGTACAACAAACTTGCTCCCATAATTACCACCGTAATTACACCCGGAACAAGTCATTTTCATTGTTGACTTTCTCATTTTCTTATGTTCAGGTTTACTAAAAAAAATTATAACATGAAAATGGTTCACTTTTACTTGGTGTGGGTTGTCAGTTTGGGTTGTTTGGTTTAAAACATGGGAATAAAATGGAATGAGATATGATACCATCTAACCATTTAGGTATGGATTTAGAACTCCGTACTTTTTTTTTGCAGTTGTATGAAATAAATAGTTGAAATAGAGTTATAATCAAGTATGAAAGTATTGAAACACTATTCCCAAATACTCCAATCAAACATTAGAAACCGCATTCCTAACTAAAATGCGGGTCATGTGTTAGTTAGGTGATTGATGGGTCAAGTGGTCTACGCGGAGTTGTGTGATAGATGCGGGTGAGGCCCCTAGATCTGCATCCGATTCATCGACATACCTAATTGAAATAGTGCGTATATATTAGTATTTGACTTTCAAATTAAACCGCTCAACTTATTACTTTTCATCTTTTTGTCTTGTTCTTAACTTTTGATTCATATCTTTTATCGCACATTATCTAAAGAGAAATTATCTTACACATCCCCCTTAAAACTAATAGATTACCACTTCTCCCCATTTTCCCGCCTAATTACCTCCCAGCTACTATTGGGCCTTCTCTCTCAATTTGGGCCTGTTTTTTCAATCCCCCTAAATGAACTGCCAGACATATATTCTCTCACACACTAATAATTTACGAATGGACTAACTTGGGCTATACGATTTACCTTATGGGCTTATATTTCTGGTTCTATTGTTTGTGTTGCATTATTTCAGCCCGTTATTTTGTTGAAATTTCGATTTTGAAATACGTGTCTAAATTATCGGCCCGTTATTTGCTTATGGTGACGGTTTCGTTTCCTATTTAAATTACTTAATTTTTTGTATTCTTTTTAATATTATATAAAAAATATAGACACGCAATTATGTAATAAATTCGTGTTTTCCTAATCCAACACAACACTAAAACACTGTGAGTTTAATTCAAAATTCTCAAAAAAGTCAAATTTTATCCGACGAAATAACTAATTTTTTGTTTCGTTTTATTCAATGAAACTATCAGTTTTCTATCTCTCATATCTTTTATGAAACTCAATGTAAAGTATACACATTTTTATTGCCCGTCTTTTACTTGTCAAACTAATAATTAAAACCGCTCAATCGACCCGTGCTGTAGCACGAGATCTAAACTAGTATAAAAGTAAATGATTACAACCGTCTCACACAAGACCGATCCTACACAACTCAACAACCCACCTACTTTTCTTGACTGATTTGGTCATAGCCGATAGCCTTGAATTTGCAAGCAATTTTGGTATAAAATATCATTAATTTTCTACTAAAAATACATTATTTTGGGTCAAATATAATACCCAATTTAATCCAATAAATAACACATATACAAAATTACAAACCCATCTCTTCAAATACCGAATCCAATTCCCAAATAACTCAGTCATATAATTCGAGTACTACTATGGCAGCTGCCTTGAAGACTACCTCATTTCTTCAACAAAACCGTTTCGAAACCTCGTTTCTTCTTCCTATTTCTTCACCTTCTCGCAAATTTACCAACGTTTCTACCAGAAAACCTTTCACAACAATGGCGGCTCTTACTACTGCACAACCCACTGTTGGTCTTTCCGAAACTTTCAGCAGATTGAAGGAACAGAAAAAGGTTAGATTCACGAAACGCGTTTCTATTTTTTGTTTGTTGAATTTGTGGTTTTTGAGAAATGGGTTTTGTTTTGTTGGTATAAATTTGAATTGGGTTGTCTTTAGTTTTAAATGGGTTAGTTGTTCCGTCTCGATTATATTTGTTTATTCTTTGTGACGGGTATTTTAATCAAAGGTAAATAAATGAATGAGACGGAGGGAGTAGCGTTTGTATTGCTGGATCAATTGGTTTGAGTAGTGGATTATCTTCAGTTTTGCAAAAAAATTGACATTTTTGAAATGGGTATAAATTGAAATGTAGTACTTTATGTCATTGAAATAATTGATTTGAGAAGTGATTTTGTACTTTTTTTTGGTAAATTGTGTAGTTCAATTTGATTTGATATTTTGATGTGATATATATTGGATGTTGAATATGATGTGACTCCTTCGCACTTTGCTGTCATTTGTTTAGCTCTTTTTATTGTCTGCGAAAGGTATTTTAAAAGGTAAACAAATGACTGGGACGGAGGGAGTATATTTTTTTGTTAAATGCGCTAAATTGAAGCTTTGGCTTCTGATGATTTTGATGAAGCATGAGGATAAATGTAAAGCTTAGGTGATCAAGTTGATGAATTGTGTGTTGGAGATGATGAGTTTATAAAAGGATAGAGTTTGGATAGATAACCGTAGTTATGAGACGGTTGTATACTTGTATGCATAATATGGTCAATTTCATGTTGTATGATACGGAGTGAGCGAAATTTGTGCTTTGTGCTTGAGGCGGATATCTAGAAGCTGTAAGATAGTTCAATGGGCCGTAGAGTCGGAGAAAGGATCAGAAAGCAATGGAGCTAGGAAAGATGAGCTTAAAGTAGTAGTCTTTCATTTCAAAAGTGAAGCTTTTGAATTTGATCAGTCTTACCTTGTCTTTGGTTGCGACTCTTTACATTGCCTGAATAGTCAGAAATTTCTAGTGAATACTGATATCCCTTGTTTGCTTCGGATCCAGGAGCTTAGTACTGTGTCCTTAATGGTCAAATGATGTCCAACTTTGATTATTAACTTCTCTAAGATTTGTAAAGACTAAAGATACGAGGTAAAATTCGTCATGTAATTCTCTCATTCATAAAAAAAGTTGTAAACACGGTGAGAAAATATGGCCAATTCTGAGGAGCTTGAAGCTATTGTGAACGGCAATCACCTGCCACATTTCGATTGGGCTATATATACTTAGCAAATTACTTAAATCAACTATCAAAATCAAGGACCAAGTATTTAGTGGTTCAAAGAATCTCACTTTCCTAAACTTAAGAACACTAGTATTGATAGACGAGTCTTCTATGAGATGGTCTTGCTTGTAAGACAATTTTAAATAGTCATATATTTTTCATTTAATTATATGGTTAATAAGTTGATCTCGCATGTAAGATCAAAACATAGTTTTTGTGAGTACACATATAGTTTGGGCCAAATTGGCCAACAGCTCTCGATTAAAAGAAAATTTTCAGTATGCTAATGATAATTAGAAATCATAGAATTGTTGATATTCATTATCACAAGTATGAATGACAAATTTGAGACGTTTGTATCAATTCCAAATTACTTTGTATCATTTACATGGATCATGGAGGTAAGTAAGGCGTGTAGAATGCATATGTTTTTTGTCAAATTTTTTATCTCCTTCTGATTCCTGATATATATGCATTTTCTTACGAAGGTGGCTCTTATCCCCTACATCACAGCTGGGGATCCTGATTTGTCAACCACTGCAGAAGCATTGAAAGTGCTTGATGCTTGTGGTTGCGATATCATAGAACTAGGTGTACCATACTCTGATCCTTTGGCAGATGGTCCCGTTATTCAGGTATTTTAGTTACCTTTTGACATGGCATGTATTTTCAACATTATAAAGCGTCTAAAACATAGGTTTATCTTTCAGGCTGCTGCTACACGAGCTTTGGCTCGAGGAACAAACTACGACGCTATTATTTCCATGCTTAGAGATGTACGCTTCTTTCTCTATATAAAACTTTTCCTTCTGCTAATTTGCATTAGGTTGTTTTGTATGTCTGACTTTTCCCTTGTCCCCTAAACAGGTCGTGCCACAACTTTCATGTCCGCTTGCATTGTTTACCTATTATAATCCAATACTTAAGCGTGGAGTTGGAAATTTCATGGGCACTATAAAAGATATTGGTGTTCATGGTATGTTCTGAATATCATTTTGCTGACCCTTTGCATCCATCCCGTTTGTAGTGTCCGTATTTGACTTCTGTTTTAATAGTCCAGTTTCACTTCAACAGTCAGACAATGTTAACTTTGACTAATACTAATATTTTCTAAGAATTTATAATGAACTTCTGATAATATATTGGTCAAAGTTGACACCCTTTAACCACCAAAGTCAAGTAGAGACTAAATCAAAATATTACAACTTCTGGAGCTTGATAATATGAAATATAGTTTGTTTCGATAATAATGCATGACTAATTTTACAATGTGGATGGAGGCAGTAGTTTTTAATTGACTAGTTTAGCCTACATTGCTTGACAAATTATATCACCTCTACGACTCTGCCTCCTCGTTGCCACTTTGATACTCCATAAGGCCCTAACTTTGTTTTCTAGCCGCATCTCCATTTGGATAGTGTCCTTATTTTTCAGTAGTTCTAAACGTATCTGAATTATGAACCCGTCTTTGAGACTATTTTTAATATACCATTGATGATTAATGTGACAACTTTGCAACGTGACAAATAATTATGCAGCACAGTTTAATGGCGACTACTCTTATGTAGTCAATTTATGTTTTAGTGAAATGTAAATAAAACTAGTCATATGCACAATTAAAATCTAAAAAATTGTGGGTATTGGTTTTAGTCATTTTTCCATACCTCGTGTTTTCAGGCGACTTATGTTCTTCTCTTGTATATCCTTTCAGGATTAGTTGTCCCTGATGTTCCGCTTGAGGAGACAGAATCCCTAAGAAAGGAAGCTCTTAAGAACGGGATTGAACTGGTAGGCTTCTCCGTTTGAACACTCTTTTTGTTTTGCTGCTTATCAAAAAAATAGTAAAACTACTTTAGCAAACTAGTGAGATGTATTACTCTACCCAACCTCCTCCTGCAAACCATTGGCAGATGGTTCCGTTATTCCTGTGCTCCCTCCCTTCAGTTCTTTTTTTCTTTTCACTTCTTGCAAAGTGTGAGAAGCAAAGTAGCCGATCATTGTTTTAAGGCATATTTTTGACGATGTTCTGTCTTTTGAACTTGTCTTGATATATAAAGTCATCTTGTTTATTCTATTATGTGGTTAAGGTACTCTTGACAACACCAACGACTCCCCGGGATAGAATGAAATCAATTGTTGAAGTTTCCGAAGGCTTTGTATACCTTGTAAGTTTAATTCTTGGTTGCATTTTCGAGATATGTTCTTGCTTTCGTGATCGTGTTTCTTGTTATGCTGATAAGCTATTGATGATCAGGTGAGTTCGGTTGGAGTTACAGGCGCACGTGTGGATGTTAGTAGCCGAGTTCAACAACTTCTTTTGGATATAAAAGAGGTACTCATCTTATTTTTGTTGAGTATATTCTTCATGTACTCATATTGTGCCGCAACTGCTTAAATATCACTTTCAGAATACTCTAATTTCTGCGAGTACATGAACATGATGTCCTTTTGGCAAAGAATGGATGTTCTTTTTATAATAGTGATCGCGTAAGTAACGCCTTGGGACGTCATATTAGTGAAGAGCCAGATGTATTTTCATGCTTTAGTACTCCTACTATCTCATTGATATTACTCGCATCTCATTTGACTTTAGTGGTGAAACGATGTCAATATTTTACTGCTATTTCTTCATATGATGCTTGAAGTTTCCATAAGACTGATGGTAATCTACAGTGTAAAGACGCCGACTTATCTTTTTCTTTGCTTAAAATCAGGCCACTGATAAACCTGTAGCTGTTGGATTTGGCATCTCCAATCCCGAGCATGTGAAACAGGTAAGTTGCACGATTTCATTAACTTAGGATTGCCAATTCATTTTACGCCCACCGAGAATTTTCTGAAGTGGCTGTTATCTTGAATGATCCTATAGGTGGCTGGATGGGGTGCTGACGGTGTGATTGTGGGAAGTGCCATGGTCAAGATATTGGGTGAAGCCAATTCGCCTGAAGAAGGTTTGAAGGAACTCGAGAAATTCACCAAGTCTCTGAAAGCCGCCCTCCTATAGATTACCAACACACAATATTTTCTTGCGACCACATGAAACATGTGATTGTTGTATTCGAGTAGCAGCATAGACCTCATGACTTGTCTTTTACATGAACAATTTGTCAATTTCATAAATCAAGATTCAAGATGCAATAAAACACATGCAATAAGCGATTTCTCGCAATTTGTATTTCTTAATGCTTTTATGATGAAAAGCAACTTAATTCACAAGTTAAATAAACACAATCATTACTGTTTACAAATTCTGCTTTTGCTTCACAAAAAGAAAAGCTCGTCTAATGTTGACAAACAAGTTTGATAAACTTGGTTACATATTATTCAGTGAACAGGGAGATCTCAAAATATCGAAAGTGTGATTTCGCTTTGAAAGAATAAAACATTCAGATAGCACGTCTATCTGCTGGATGATGATTCCGAAGAGAAAAGGTATTTGACACGAGAAAGAACTGAATCATGAGTAGGATCATAGGGATGGTCCTTTGACGGAATCTCGAGAATCGCTGGAATTGGTTTGTTGTAGCTATCAACCAAAAATCTAATCATATTTGCAACCTGCAAAACGGCAATGGGCTTTAAACATAAACCAAGGGAAACAAGCAATCTAACGGCAACACGATTCTCCTTTAATATGTAACATGATGAAAGTGAAGGAAAACACAAGCATGCAAGTTGTATACACTTTCTGGTAAATGCCAGCACCTGAGCAATGCATGAGTAAAACTCACATAACATTACTTACTCCAAGTTAATAATCCAAAAGATTACAATCTCACTTTTGGATTATGTGGAAGGGAACTGAGAAAATACGAATGGAAAATATAGTTCTTTCTGAGAGTACTGCGCTTTAAATCCCGAAGATGCCGAAATTCCCCTCGCTCATCGCTACTTTCTCGCCATTTTCTCCACATTCCCACACAACCAAACAAGGATAACTTTGTTTGGTGTTTCAGTTAACAACTTTTTTAGTCAGTTAAACATATCTCTGGTGGATTACATTCCTCCGAATTAAAAGGACCCCCAACCCATCACGAAGAAAAGGACGTGACAATAAGCAGCAGTTAATACTTGATAACAAGAGTAAAATTGACCTAGTTGAGAATTCAATAGAAGATCGCTATTATGGTAAAACGTATAGGACTTACGAATTGGCTGATCAACACAATTGCAATATCCTCTCTTGTTGTGAACTCCTTGAATGCTTCCTCAATTTGTTTTACAGTTGTTTCTGAGCAAAAGAAAAACTATTTGGTGAGGCATGCATACACAGATATATTGATATACACAAGAAGTTCATAACAATGGCATAAGTCACAAAACTTCACTAAAAATAAACAGAAGGATCCAACTATCCCTAAATCATAAATATTTTCATCAGAAGTATAATTTTTCCAGAGATAACGTTAGCTCATTTCCCACTCCATCCTGAATTATACCGATTAATTACCAGAAGTCCGTTTGAGTTACAAGGCACCTCTCTAATCTCTACGATAATTGTACCACATGTACAATGTGGCTAAAGACATAAAAAACGGCAATTACAATGATGGAGCTTGGCTTTCTTCAGATCATGTTAAACAATGATGAGTACAACGGTAGAGGTCGAAGGACTTACTATTGTCAACAATCAAGTAATTTGTCTTCCTGCGTATATCAACATTTCCAACTCCAGCAAGTAAAAATCCAGTAACAGTATCCTATAACAAACGATATCATGATAAGTTCAAGACAATTCCGAACACTAGTCAATCAACGAAACCCGTTAGTAATATGTTCCTAAAAGACAGACCTGTAAGGCGGTAACAAACTAAAAACTACTCCGTATATATAACCCTCTCAGGTGTTGCCAATGATAGATTCAACAGCAGACCTCACGATTTGTTACTACTACTTACTACCACAGGAATTTGTATGCTTGACAAACAACTTGAATTTGGAATAAAATACCACTCTGGGGTTCAAAACCTCAACTTTTACACACAAATACTAACACAGGCTTATCATGTTTCGAAAATCCAAAAGAAATGTTGAAGTAGATAAAGCTTCACCCTACAATTTGTGCTCCTATCATCCAAGCCGACATAATAACAGCATGGAGCATTCCAATTACTCAAAGATCATATGGTCAGTCTGAGGTATTATCCACAAAATCCATCATAATTTGACAAACTCGCAACTGCAATTTGCTACAATTATGACTAACAGTCTAACACTGACGGAACTAAACTGAACGGGAACTGAACGGGCACTAGCAGGGGCGGTCACCGCCTAAATACTGGAAAAACTCGAAACTTTCAGTTAAAATTTCCGATTCTTTTCTACTTTATGCAATACTCTACTTAGTCCTTCCGGAAATTCTTCACTCCGCAACTACTAATCCTCGTTCCGCCATTGATGACTAACAAATCAACCTCAAATTACAGATCTCTTAGTGCTAAAACCGCGACGAATCAAACAAACCTAACTCAACAATCAACACCACCCTATCACCTAAAAATTAACTAAATAAATCAAATCTTTGCAAATTAAATCTGAATAATAGAATTCAAGCAATTCAACGAAATTAAAGCGAAAAAAACAATGATTTCATACCTCATCAGCAATAACAGCGATGATCGCCGAATTTTTCTGCGGAATTTGAGGTTTGTTCGCCATAATCAAACTAAAAACTGAACAAAAAAAAGTCAAAATCAGAATCTAAATTCAAATCACGACTATGATGTGATCAATTCAGTACATTCAAGTAATAAAAATTCGAATTAACAAGAAAATTAAAAATGCGCGAAGATTACAAGTATGAAGATCAAATCAAATTACGCAAATCACAAATTGAATTCCGCGATTTTTTTTTATGAAGGAAGGAAAAGAGGGATAGAGAGAAACCTGAAGATCGAGTATTCGAGTGTAAGAGAGAGGCTTGTAGACTTGTGGAGGATGTGCTCACGTTCTCGTAGATTGATAGTTGATACTCGTATAGTCGTATGATTGATCAATGGGAAAGTAAATGGTCTTTCCGTCTCGATTATTTATTTGTTTCTCGGAAAAATGATACTTACCTGAATAACTCGACCCTACACCCAAATTGAGGACCGAGCATGACTTGAAAACCAAATTGACCCGAATGAGTTTGACCCTACCGAATGTTTATTGTTACAAATTGACCATAACCCCTATACAACTTGATAATAATAGATCCGAAAATAACTCGAACTCGAAATAATCAGACCGGATCTATCCTAAATTCTTACAAACACAAAAGTGACACGGATATGAATTAACTTGACCAAGCTCGATCCAATTAACCCGTTTATCAGATGTAACTGAGAGCCTGAGATAGATGGATTAGGATTTTACGATATTTCTCAATTATTTTTAACAAAATAATCATTTACCAACTTGTTTAAAAGTGAAAATTTTACCAATGCGTCTTGCTTGTGACGGACATTATCCGTCACAAGCTGAAAACGGGTTATGCTCCTCTCACAATAAAGCAAGTGTGAGGGCAAGTGGGTTGGAAATGGAGCATCCTATGGATATTGTCACTTGCATGTTGTGAGAGGAGAACTATCCGTCTTCAGCTTGTGACGGATAGTGTCCGTCTTTAATGAGAATTTGTGAAATTTTACGCATATCATGTTCATGAAAAATTTAATTCAAAATTCATTTTTATTTTATTTGACTAAAACAAACCACCTTTTACTTCGTTCTTAAGCCACAATCAACATGCAAATGGTCAAAAAATATTTTTTTAAGCAATAATTATCAATTGAAAGAGTAATTATTGTGTGAGACCGTCTCACACGATAAAACGGTTCATTTATATAAAAATTACTTTCTATTCATAGTAATATAAATGAATGTTCTCATGGGGTGTGACCGTGAAACCGTTTTAATCTAGAATTTGTGCAATTGAAAACTCCCCAGATATTCTTAGAAAACTTCCAAGCAACTACTTCTAACAAACAGATTTACCCTTTCCAACTCCAACTCAAACTCTTCTTTCATTCTATACTCCTATATGTACTCCGTCTACTTCGTATATTCAGTATAATTCAGTATAAACAAATAACAAAGAAACCATATAAATATCAGTTTAGCGCACGCGTTAGAAAAACCGATATAATTAATACCAGTATTCTTCTTTGTTCACCTATCATGACAAAATCTCCAATGGAGCTTGTTGATACAAAACTCTTTTCGGACCCATCAATACTCTCATACAAAGATCCTACACAAAAATCGCTAATACGAAACCATATTCTTCATTTAATTCATGATTTTCCGACATTTGAACCGTCAAACGACACATTTTTTCACGTCGATGGTGCCTCTACGGATCTCTTGAAGGTTAGTGGACTTATTCGTGTGTCGAAATTATTAAGTGACGTACCAATTGTTATTTGGTTACATGAGAATTACCCTGTTATGGCTCCTATGGTTTATGTATCATTAAATCCCGACTGCCCGGTTCATGAGAATCACCCCTTTATCGATAAATCAGGTGTAATAGCGGAAACTCGCCTAAATTGGGACCCAAAGAGTAGTCTATGTACATTAGTACACAACTTAGGTAACATTTTTCTACATGATCACCCTTCAATGCCCTCGTCGGTCCTTAAGATGACCGTCTTAGATGATCTCGCCACAAAGGTTTGTAACGACTTTGGTATGATCAATACTCGTAATAGCAATGAAATCGAGAAATGGTATTCGGCCCAAGACAAGCTAAGAAGAAGGGCTCGCAAAGTCGATGGAGAGATTAGTCGTCTCTTGGTTGAACGCGAAGAGCTCGAGAAAAGGGTGATAGAATTAAGGAATTACAAAAGAAGACTCGAGAAATGGCTTTCAACAGACGTGGGCTCAATAATTGAGCGTGTCGAGACATTATCAGTCGATGATGCAGTCGAAGGTGTCGATGTGAAGTCGAATGTGATAATTGAAAGCAGGGCAGAAGATGAAGCCTTGGAGGATGTGATGTATGCTTTAGACAAAGCACTTACTGAAGGTGTGATGTGTGTTCAGGAGTATATGAGACAGGTTCGTGTTGCGGCTAGGGAACAATTCCGTTACAGAGACGTCTTGGTGAAGTTGCAAGCGTCTTTGTCCTAAACTCAATAGTCGACTTCTCTAAGAAAGTCGTGGTTGCAAATCTTCGGCTATTTGAATAGCTATCCACCTGTTGCAGGTGGGTAATTGTCGATTTCTCCAGAAATTCTTTTAGTACGGAAATATTATAGTCATCATAGTCGATTTTCGTCTTAGTTCAGGAAAAGAAAATACGTTTTCTTGATTGATACATATGTATCTGTACATTTGAATCCATAATTGAAATCAATCCAACCATGCTGTTGGATTTTTTTTGAATCCGGGGTTTGCTAACACCAATCATTGCTTATAACCGTCCTTACGAAACAAAATAAAGGCAGAATGGGTGAAAATTAGTCATCAATCATATAATAAACCCTAATTCATACAAATGGCGATGTGTATACAGAAAATGATATCTGAACCGTTCTGAGACTATGGTATATGAGGTCGATGGTGCACCCGGAAAGCCATCGATGAGAAAGTCACGTATTTGAAAAAGAATCAACGTTCTTTTGATTCAACAAATATGCAGAAATGTACAAGGATTGATACATCATGGTCTTCCTATTCTGTTCTTTGTCGATTTGAACTATTTCTATGGCTGTTGTACAACGGTAATAGCCACCGAGACCCGTATTTCGACCTCCCGCACAACCGCCAGTACAGTATGAATATTACTGCAACCACGCAAAGGGGAATCGCCCACCTGTATCATAACATAACATTACATGGAGAATCAAAACAAGAGGCACTAAATCAATCATGATTTTTTTTGTGAAATAACAGTCGAGCAATTGGACAGTGGAACACATGATGAACTCGTGTCACATGCTTCCATCTAATGCTCAGACGATTTCAGAAAACCAAACACGATAATAATTGACCTTACAATATGAAGTTTCAAGAATAAAATCGAAGTAATGGCTCTAATTACCTGTCCAAGTCGAGGATTGGACTATAAACGATGGTTTCCCAAGTTCTAACGATCACATGCCAAGCGGGATTGTAGTAGAGGGATTCTGCTGTCCAAAACATCCGTGTATATGTCTCCAAGAATATGAACATAATCCAGGCACCGATCTCAATCAAAAAGAACTTTATTATAAATCGTCCCACAACCACCATCACCAGAGAAAATCCTACCAACCAGTTAAAAAGCCTATTGTTGTATTCCTTTATAAATATAGAGCGTGCCCTTAATAGCATCTGCAGGAGAGAGAGAGATAGATTGTCCAAGCATTACAACCACGTATAACATAATCACGCATTCTTGTACGAGATCGCCTCACCTCACTGTGAGACCACACTAATTGTATTACCAGCAGAATTAGGTCAAGAATTTTTTTTTTCTTTTTGGTGTCAACTGAGGCGAAAGACAAGAAGAGGTCTTAGGCGAGTGATTAAAACGGAGGTACTGTGACAACATGTCACGGGTTTGAATCCACCTCCTCTAAGTCCCTAAGTATTTGGGTTAGACTTGGAGTGAGGTAGTCTCGTACAAGATTTACCACGCCAACATTTCACTCGTATTTATTGCAAAACCACCATGGCCAGTACATGATTTACAAAATAACTAGAAAATAATACAGAAATTGGATAAGTAATTGAATTCTAAGGTAAGAAAGTATGAAACCTCACCTTTAACATTCGATGCTCATAGTTTGCTTTTGCAGGACCCACACACTGTTGCTGAAAACTTTCGTTGCACCGAAGGAAGCCTGCATCGAACTTAGCCATAGAAGGAAGCCTGAGCACCTGAAGTTGGTCCATATTGTCCTCACAAGTGGTATAAAGTGTCTCACACAGCTTTGATGATTGGTATTCATTAGAGATTATCAAATTCTTCAGCACCTGCATTAAAAGCAACAATTTCTCGTAATCAGACTAATAATTACAGCACAAGTCAAAAGCACAAATAATCAGACTGAAAATAAAATGTTCTGAGAAGTAAACCTACCTTCTGAATTTCTTCATCCAACTGATCGACTGATTTCTTAGCATGCTGACGACCAAAATGCTGTTCCACAAAAGCTCTCATTGCAGCATCTCTTGATTCTTCATGAGCCCCGCGTAACGTCGCCTCAGAGAGAGGCAAATTTAGCACAGAAATCCTTTCACTGTATAACTTTAAACACCTCTCTACAATTTTCTTATTGAAAACCTCAACAAGAGATCCAGTCGATGGTATTTCTCCTTTGTTCAAAGCGTCAAGTATCTGAAAATTCCCAAAAGTACACTGGTTACTCCCTCTGCTTCAGATGTAGCATCCTTATTCAACACATTGAAAGAATTTATAAGCCGCATTAGAACCCGACTTTTGTTCCTTATCGGGCACTTCAAGGAAGAATATATTATATTTGTCCTAAAGGTGTACAAAATTTCACAAGTATTGATATTTCCAATCCTACTTATTAATTCTTGCATAAATACGAAAGTGGAGGTATTTCTGAAACGGGGGGAGTATTAGACAGTCTGAGTAACAAAACAGGTCTAGCCATCTAGATCTAAGAATCATTAAAAAAACAGGTTCAGCCTAGATCTATGAACCATTTAGCATAGTATAAAGACGGATATGACTGCCGAGTAATCATTAGACTCTACAGATCAAATGAGTATAGCATTAAATCAACATGGTTCTAGAAACTACCTTCTCCAGGAAAGAAACAAACTCTTTCCCATTCAGCATTTTACCCTGAACAATCTTTGGCCGAACAATAGAAGCAACAACTTCCTTCAACTGATCCCTCTTTCTCACATATCCTGTGTCAAGTTCGGTGTCATTCATCTCACATAGTTTTGTTCGCTGTAGATGAGGCTGTTTAAAAACACACATTACGGATATTAATTGTGATCCATGAAAACGACACACCACAGATATTAGTTGTGATCCAGCAAATTACAAAATTTCTTGTCTATGGGATTCTGAGGCCTTTTTTCTTTATAAAAGTTACTACGTACAAATCAATGAAGCATCTGAAAACAGCTTGAATGTGGATCTGGATTACTAAAGAAGAAAATTATTCTAATGTCAGCTATCTCGTTGTTCGAGTAAAGAGATGTCAGCAAGCTAGCCAAACAAAGAGAGCTACATCGAAGTTCTGGGATTACAATTGGTATTGCAAAGCTCCAACCCTCCACCTCATCCCTACCAACACAGACAAGCAATAGTATTACCCCGGTGTCTCAAGGACTCGAACAAATGTATGGGGGAATACAGTCCTACCTAGAATATAATCCAGATGAGCCATAATGAAAATCGATTGAACAAAGCGCATCTAGTTTTGTGTGCCATTTTTCTTATTACATCATTATCCAAAAATTTTTTTTAAAAAAATAGTGAGCCTTTGGCTCTATTTATTTCTGTACTTGAACGTTTAAACATCCGGCTCCAACCTGAGGTTATAAATGTAACGCAAACAGACGGACATGATATGGAGGTTATAAATGTACAAAGGAACCCAAGGACAACCTGAGGCAAACTGAAAGCTGTGCTATTGTCACCCATCATAGCCAATGATTCCCGGATCTGGTTGACCTGACAAAAAGTGATATAAACACCTATGAACTTACCTATATCACAGTCAAAACGGTGTATGGATACACGTATCTATTCATCTCCACCATCCAAGAGAAAATTGGTACCTGCTCGAGATCTCTGTCATCTGAGATACAGGTCCACCGCAAATATATGTAGTCAGAGTTTGGTTAGTAATTAAATAATTAGACTGATACTCACTAACTGGAAGAGAACAAACCACTTTCATTGGGGACACGTCTAAGAGCTTCATTTACCATTTCTTGCACGGACTTCCCTTCTGCAAAGCACCAACTTCAGTCAATTTCACAGCTTTGGAATATCCAAAATTAAGGAACCCTTAGACTGTTAACTTAAACATTAAAAAACACATTTACTGTAATAAGCAGTGGCCACAACTATAGTCTATAAGTAGACCTCAGCAACCAGAATGTTAATCTTGTTTTACGCTGTATTCAACATTTCAGATAGCTAATAAAGCACTAACTATATAAGCATTCCATAGTAAAAATGTTTAAAGAACTTACGTAGAAAATCTCGCTGTATGAGCCATAGAAGCTTGGCTGGGTTAAAAGCAACATCTTCTCCCTGAGAATACGAAAATATTGCTAATTTTCAGAGTCTACCAAAACCTCTAGTCATGCAAATTGTAAATATCATGAGCTTTAAAAATGTATGTAACACAGAGGATTCAGTGGTCATACCTTAACTCTATTTGTGAGTCACGTCAGTGTGCCAGATAAGAAAACGAGTCAGAATTACATTCAAAACCAGAATATACAAACAAATATAGACTAAAGGCATATCAAATAAGAAATTTTCCACCACAAACATTCTTGACTTAAAAGCAAGCAACGCAGCAATGTGTAGGAAAGGAACTCAGTCAACTTCAAAAAAATTATTTCCAGTGAAGGACAATTAGATCAATCATTATTATCACCTTCCATAAAACTCTTCAGCTAGCTCAACAGCAAATGAGAGTCGTGATATATCAGCTTCACGCACCTGAATTAACAATATCAACAGCATTATTCGTAATAATACAAAATCCATATTGAACGAGAATAATATGAGCGCCAAAATATTGCTAATCTTTATTTATCGAGGTAGGAGTGTTACAGGCAGAGAAACAAACCGTCTCGGGCAAGTTATAGACAAGTACGGAGCTCATGACGGTTGCCAACGCAAAAATCCTGCAAAAGGTACATAGAGCTTGTGAAGAAATTTCTTAACCCAAACTATATTCAAATTCCTTAAAGTCAAAGATTACCTGTCATCATAGACATTTGACTTGCCGATGCTTTCAAACCCTTCTGTATCGAGATAGAGCACGGCTGTCTTAACACCATCAACCTTCACCTCTATTGGTGTTCCCCAAACCCATATTCCTGGTTGTTTAAACGACAATTGGGTAATTTACTGAGATTCAAACAAGTCACACACTTGCCGGAATAGAACAGAAAAACGTTAATAATATCATTGCCTACCTTTTGTTTTTGTATCGCGCATGTGCCCAACACCAAAACCTGAGAAAGAATTGCCTTAGAAGTGGATTTGAAAATTGGGTGCATGCATGATGTTTATTTTACTTTACTACAGAACTTCCATTGTGCGGTAGCAGAGAGGAGCGATAAGTCGATAACACAAGTACATCACCTTCATCACATGAAAGTGAAAGGAGTTGATTGAGCAGAAAAGATTTGCCAGACCGATAAGGTCCAATCACCTGAGAACATAACCAGGGTAAACTAAAATTAAATGTGCAAGTCTAGTAAATTAAGAATATATATTGTCTGTCACGTTTCAATCGGGAGTGTTATTTGAAGAAAGTTGAAAGGCAATATATGAAATGGTCAAATGGATAACAAATAAAAACATTTTTAACCAAATAGTAGGAAGATAAAAGCCATAAAAGTATTCAGCTTACAGCAACAGCCGCAATCGGCAATGTTATTCTCTCTATTGCCTCTAAACCTTCCCTTGAAAGTTGTAACCTTGTATGACCAGGATCAGGTTCTACAATGGGAAACCTGTACACCACAAACAAATAACATCATCCCAAATAAATCAATGCCTCAACACTGAAACATGACTGTATCCGTGACCAACGCTGAGTGAGCTAAGCAGGTCAAACGCAAGAAATGTGCATAACTAGCACATGAACTGATGAACACCCATGTATAATCATCAATGGCATGCCTATAAAAATATGTTCATGAAGACCCGTTGATGAAGTTCTTTTAATAACGTAATTAGGGACAGTGTCTCAAGACCATGGTTTACGACACAATCACCCGCGTGCAGTACAGCCACCAACTCAGCCTCTCCAGCAACAACAAGTCAACAAGCATACTCTCAACCTCATATCTTTACCAATATCTCCTAACTTCTAACTTTAACCATCAATCTTTCGGAGCGTAAATTAATATCAAAATTTCTAGCCTAAATATCATCATAAGCAACTTCATATCTTGCCTAATTCGTTTACTAGAAGTCATACATACCAAAGATTCCCAGCTCTACATGCATAAGATTACACTATCTGCTACATCAAATATACGATGCAGATGACAGCTAGCTTAGCTCATAAAGTCATGAGAAGCGGTACTCGGGACCTCGGTTCAAACCCCGTCAGCAGCATATCCGCCACCAAAAAAACTTTGATTCAATACCACAACATCAACATTACCAAGATAATTTCACATAAATTAAATTCTACCCTTTATTAATAATAAACCATATACTAAAAAAAAAAAAAAAAAAGCATTATCCTTATAATTATAATCAAATAAAAAGATTGAATTTTTATAACATACGCTTGATGAAAATCATCAATTGAGGAAAACCCATGTGCAGGAATTGAGAGAAAAGCCCAAATCAACAATACCCAACTTGCAATCTTCATCATTTTCATTGCTTAATTGTATTAATTCAAATAAAACAGCTTCATTTCCTTGAATTTATGCCCAAAAATGCTGTAAAATCATGAAATGGGTCACCTCAAATTTCCAAAATTTATTAAATAAAGGATCCAAAATTAACAAAGTTGTAATCTTGGTAATAAGTTTCGAATATTTTGGCTTGCTTCCTCTTCTTCTTGTTTGATTTTTAAACGGTTCAGGTATTCTTTTGTCAGGATAATCGCAAAGGAGTTTCCTTGAGAGATGGAGAAAGTGGCACAAATTTACAATCTCAGAAATTAGTTTGAACCACTGGCCTTGGTGGTTGCAATTCTTCTTTCTTGTAACGGATCACCAATTACAATAGAGAGAATGTAATAAAATATTCACCCTTCACACATATTCTTTCTTTTTGTGACGAGAGGTCCGTAACCGCTATCTTTGATGCACCCACAAATACATAATAACCTGCGAAACATGTTTAAGCCACCCGAGGATGATAAGCTTACATTTATTCAGAAATATGACGGATTTCTCTGTGTCAACTGTTGTGACACGTCAAAAATAAGAATTTGTGTGTTAGTATTAATTAGTGCGACATTACACAATTTTATTGTAAAACGGGTCTGGTTAATAAGTACTTTTCCACTAACATAATTGTGTTTTTATCTGTTTTACACCATTTTTGCATAAACCGTTCGATACAATATAAGCGGGTTTGGTGATTTTCGGGTTCTAAACTTGCACAAAATTCTCCACATTCTTTAAGATGAGAGGATCGACATTGACTTGGCAGAGCTTACCTGACATGAATTATCCGAAAATCCAAACAATTCAACTCGTGCCAAATCCGCATTTGAATATGAATGGATCCAGTATAAATGCACACTCGTGCGTTTATTGACTTGTACTACCATTATACATTAATAATTTGATAACAACACTCTCGAAAATTACTTGAACCCGAAATGACTAATCCCACTAAATTGCTTACAAACTCGAATGACTTAGTTCAAACCAACCCTCTAATCCTCTACACCCAGTTTCAACTATTAACTAATGTAGATATAATGTAAAACTATTTTCCTTTGTAAGCCGATGTAGTGACATAACCACTAGTTTCAACTTCCAACTAACTTTCATGCTAATAAGTGTTAAAAATTGCAAATTTATGTTTTGTTGGCAGCGGCAGAGTCAAGATTTATGGTTTGAGGGCGAAAATTTCCAGTAAAGCTATAAAGGCGAAGTGCCATAATATAAACTCGAAAAAGAAAAACTAAAAAAAAAAATGCTACAATTTCTATTCTCGAGGAAAACGAGTACCCCTGCTAAGAGCATGTACTATAGAGAGTACATTCCGATCCTCTTATTTTTTCTTTTAGCCTCTCATTTGTTAACACATCATTTTCTATATTTTTGTCTACAATAGAGAGGATCCTCTTATCAATTCTCTACCCATTTATATTTGTAACAAAAGAAAAAATTAAAAGAATTATTGTGGAAATAGCATAAAATGGTTGGTTGATGGGCACTAGGGCCAAGATTCATTTTCCTCTAAAAATAGAGGAAGTAACCATGTTCCTCTTGCTAAGAGGACATTAACCATAAGTTCCACAATAGAGAGGACCTCCTCTTAGAAGAAAGAGAGTGCTAAGAGGAGGGGTAATCCTCTCTATTGTACATGCTCTAATCCCCTAAATTCGCCATGGTTTTTAGGTAGGTATAGCTCATGAATTTAGCCTGCTGCATACGCTGTTGTCTTTGTGGACTGGCTCTATATAACTTCAGACAGCATGGCCCAATTACGCTCAAGTCAACTGGACCGGACTGAAGCCCAAGTGTCAAACTAATGAGTATTATTCCCGTTGTTTCAATCATTTGTTTACATTTAAATAAAATATTTCTCAAAAAAAAAAAAAAAAAAGTTTACAATGATTGGAGCGGAATGGATACTATAATTATCTCATTTCCATATTTTCCGAATCAAGTGAGCTACTTGACATTTTATGTTATTTTACGGTATTTATTTTTGGATTTTTGTTTTTCTCTAATTTTTATTAGTGCATGCAGACTTCTTTCGTATAGACTGTTGATTGAGATTCATTTTTCGCGAGTTAAAGGTTGTGAGAAGCTCGTCCTAACCAAAAGTTTAAACTGTTATTTGAAACTAAGTCAATGTTATGGGTATAATAAAGGTCGGCCCCAAACAAATCTGTAAGCAACTTACTAGATGACGTTATTAAATTTGGTCCATTCTTAGCTTCGAAATAAACTAGGTCATTTTCATTGCTTTTGATATCGAAAACAACTAATTTGAAGTAACTCGGTCCACACAATTGTGTATTCATCACAAAAAATAACTTGTCACAATGCAAATCTCCATCTATCAAAAGTGTTTATTCTTCTTGGAAATAAATCCAAGAATTGACGTTACCAAAATATTTTTTTATAGTTTTTTCCAAAATATAATAAAAATAAAAATATAAAAAATTGAAGAATCATATTGAGTTGTCGTGTTGCTATTTTATCAATCGATTAAAAGTGATAAAATTACCTTGGAAGAATGACATAAGATGAAGCCGACGTTTACTCGTTGTTACGACTTTGTTAGGCATTATTTTTAGAATCAAGTGCAAATGTGCAATAGCTCAATCACCAAAATTGCCCATGCATTCATGTTTTCTTCATTTTTTGCAACATTTTTCGTGTCACCTTTGTTATTATGGTTTATGCCCAATTGCCCATCATCCTTTTTTTTCCCTTTTTAGTACTCTCATGCAAAAAATGTGACTACATGGGCTACTTAATTTTCTTTTTTTTTTTAAAACCGACGATAATGACTATTGTCCTTACCCAGGTGCTTTATGAAACGGTAAATTCGGGAACGACGATAATGACTATTGTCCTTACCGAGGTGCTTTATGAAACGGTAAATTCGGTTCACTACTAAAAAGGAGCCGTAGGGACGGATTTCTTGCGATGGAAGCTAACATTGACGCGAATTAGACATTGCGACGATTAGAAACGGAGTTGTGACGGGACTTGGGAGTACGAAACAGTGATCATTTTCGTCGCTTATTTGCTACCTCATGTTAAAATTAAGCAAGTGATGTTTCACTCTAAAATCAATTGGTGGGAGGAGAAGTAGTCGGTTAACTTATAAACTACGGAGTAGTTTTTTCTCACTTTAAATATATCGATGTGGAACAATACCCCTGCACGAGTCACAACAACACACACATAAGACGAAATCTCAACAATAACTGCGACTGAACCAAGGGAGTACAAAGATTTTATTACACAAATTAAACTCCATGCATGAAATTTCAATACGTGTGCATATCTTTTTAATTTTTGAAAAACTAGTGAGTCCAACAAACTATGGAGTAAGTAAATAAAGGCTACCTAATTAATGTACAATCTTATCAACTTGAATTCAATTATATGACAATGTCATTGGATTAAGTTGTGGTCCAAAATTACGTAAAAAAAGAGTAGCTAGGGACCAAAATATGAGTGCATGTATGTTACTGTACAAGGAAAAAAGCCAAGGGGAATATAATGAAACTCTCGTGTCTTTGGGTCGTTGTGTCTCACATTAACAAGAACTCACCCAAGAATATGCTAAAGTATATTTGTTATGAACGTCGTTCAGTTCAGTTCAATTCTATTTCAGTTTAGTTCAGCTTTATTTTAGTTTAGTTTAGTTCGGTTCAGTCCAGTGCATCTCTTCGACACCATTAAGTTCAGTTCAGTTCAGCTCCATTAAGTTAAGTTCAGCTTTTTTCAGCCAAAAAGAAACGGTTGTTTTTGATACTGAGTTAATGGCAGAACGAGATCATGAATATCACCATATTACCTTTCATGACTTTAACAATTAAACTAATTAACGTTTGCTAAAAGTGTATAAAATAGATAATCTCATAGTAAATTTAAATCATGATCAATAATAAAAGGATTTAAAAGGATAAATTAAATATACGGAAAAAGTGATATATCAATATACCTTAACTAGATCGCGACTCCCATATTTCACAAGAGGCTTTTATTTGTGATCAACATATAACATAGATTAGAATAAGATTTAAGTCATGATCTATGATAAAAGGGTTACAAAAGAGGTTTATTTGCAATAATAAAAGTTACACACATAGTATTGTTTATATACACAAAGCGATGGCTCATTAGACCATACTTATTACGTACATTTCCGTAAAAAAATTGAATAACCTTAGACCATGCCCAAGCAAGGTCAATTGGAGGTCATGACCTTGCTTGGGTCACCTTAATTACATAATTAAGAGATGATTTAGGTGACCTTTTGGTGACCTTGAGTTGTGAAGGGGCAATTGTTGCCCTTGAGTTGAGACAAGGTCAATTGGAGTGACCTTACATGTGTCACTTTGTGAGTGGCTCATTTTCAATGTAAAAAA
>JAGPOY010000571.1:0-22387 GCA_018983105.1 Silene uniflora | reverse complement strand
TTATCTCAACATCATATTGACTAATTTTGTAGTCAATGACTCCGACTAACCGTTTAGTCGTATTCGGCATAAATATGACTGTATTTTCATACCGTCACATCTCTCAAACGTGTCCTATAGGTGTGACTTATAGGGACCAGTTGATCACCGCCATCCGTATGACAATAACGTCAAACTTATCTAGCAAGCCAACCGTTATTGATAAACGTGGATCAACTGATAATAATACCAAGGTATGCCCTGTGATCCTTTAAGAGATTTATATAAGTCATTGTACTAATTGTGGAGGACACCAGCCCCAACAGTTTTTTATGAAAGTAACTCCAACATTGATGTGCCTTGTTTTCTATCCAGCATTAAGGATCATTAAAAGTTATTTTATGTTATATATCTAATAATTATCAACTAGTTAAATTTGATACATCGTATGATATTGAGTAATAATTAGAGTTAGCTTTTGTATGATATGACTTTTCATGTATGACCTTGTATATTATCGTCATTAGTCATTGTTGGATAAGATTTGTCTAGTATCCCGAGATTAAGCATAAATTGAAATCTTAGCTACATACTCAGTACTAGCTAAGTGTTTGAGATTGTATTAATTATTATTTTTAGAGATTAAATAATACAAAGTTCGATTACGGTTAATTTCACAACAAATTATTGTGTGCTTGTATTTTGCCTTCTAATCTTCTATATTATTATTTTGTAACCAAAACTCTAAAAGACCCAAAATAAGATAGTGTGACATGTTTAATTAGGTTATATGAAGTATAACATAAATTCAAGACAAATCGGTTTGTTTATCATGTTTACTTTCATTAATATCCGGAAAAGAAATGATATTTGAGGGAGTATAGTCTTCCACATAATAAGAAGTTATTCGATATCCATACTAGGAAGTATGTATGCACGCAAGATATAATCAGAATTCTTTTACGATGATGACATTGGACATTAATCATGCACCCGCATTATGTCATCATTAGTTCATTACTAATTTAATAGTACCCCCTCCAAGTTTCTGTGTTGGTTCCTCTTTTCTTTTCGATGATAGTCAGGTGTTGGTTCCTCTTTTCTTTTTTGATAAGTTTTGTGTGGTCCAAATTTAATTCCATGTGCAATATAGTGTTTTGTGTGATCCAAATTTATTTTCTTAATTTTGACGTGCAAAATAAAGTGAACCAACACATAGACTTAGAGGAGTAATTGATAGCTTTATATAATTGGTATATCTTCAATGAGATTTTGTGTATCTTCAAAGACATCACAATAGAGTATAGACTATGGTTACGCACGCTTGCCAAACTCTCTCAGTGAGTCAGTGTTCATTGTGTTTGTGTTTTTTTTTTTTTTAATTGGACTAGTGTAACAATTAACAAGAGATGAGCATGTATTTAGAGCACCCACATTGAAGAGGATGGGTGATCCTCTTAGCATCATCTCTCCTCAAAGAGGACATCCTCTTCAATGTGGGATTAGTTTTGGCATCCTCTTTGAAGGAGGAAGAGGAAGACTTCCTCTATTTTTAGAGGAAGTTCAACTTTGGCCCAAGTGCGCACTCCCCTATCAAATTATTGCATATGAATTTTAATTTATATAATCTTTATTAAATAATCACATCAACTATTATTAAAAAATATTAAAATATAGAAGAGGAAGTAGAGAGGATCCTCTTTGATGTGGGGAAAAAAATAGAAGAAGTGTAGGAGGAGGATGGAGATAGTGGAGAATGAGTTGAATGAAAGATAACGTGAGGTGTCGAAAAGATAGTGGGATAGAGAAAAAATAAGAGGAAGATTATATACTCTTCAATGTGGATGCCCTAATACTCCCTCCGTCTCGATCAATAATTATCTTACTTTTGGCACAAAGATTAAGGAAAGTGAAATGGGTGAATTTAGACCACACAAAATCTATAACCCCACATGTCCTCAAAAGATGACCACATAAAATGACCAAATAAGGAAATAGATAACAATTCACTGAAACACCCCAAAATGGAAATAGATAACAAATGACCGGGACGGAGGGAGTACGTTGGTACCTTTTTCTACAAATGGTGCCATTTAAGATAATACATGTTTCGTTTTAAGTGTAAAACGGTTAAATCCTATTCTATTTAAGTAGATGAGACAAGAGGTTGTCATTTTCAAAAACATTTTATTTTTTTCATGTTCAACAATTTCATCTGAGTTACCCATCTACAATAGGTGGGTAGCATTATAACTCAAACCAACCTTAACAATTTTATCTGAGCTTTTTTTTAACACACCTATAATATCAACGCGATATTAATATGCGAAACGTCGAACAATATTTGGTTTTATTATTCAAAAGACACTACAATTATAAATTTATGTGGGAGAAAGAGTGTCTAGCCTCAAAACACCAAAGTGAGAAAAAGGAAGTTACATCGGATATACTACCTCACATTTATTTGTTTTTGAGTAAAATATGTATTTTTTCTGAGCTTATAACCTTAAAATTTAGTTGTTTTTGAGCATATGTGTATTTTTGCTGAGTTTATTAAAGTTTTAAGTTATATTTTAATTTTTTTTCCGTCAAAACTCAAATTTAACTAGCCTTTTATGTAATGTTTTTGAGTTTTATTTTAATTTTTTGAGTTTAATATTTAAGTATATGAACTCAAAAACTTTATTGTAAAACTCATAATTTTTAAAACAAAACTCAAAAATTATAGTATAATGCCCAGAAACAATAAAATTGGTGTTAGTTCATAGGATGTATGGTCTACTTAGGCCATGTTCTTTTCGGCTGAATAGAGTTGAACTGAACTTATTTGAGCTGAAATGAGCTGAGCTGAGCTCAAGTAAGCTGAATTGGGCTGAACTGAACTGGAGTAAGCTGAATGGGGCTGAATGGGGCTGAAGTGAGCTTATAGGGGCTGAACTGAAATTAAGAGAGCTGAAATGAGCTGAATTGAACTTAATTAACTAAAAACTTTTATGTATATTATGAAATAAATAATTTTATAGTTTCGTAATATTTTTCGATTTCCCAATAATTTAGGTGATAAAAAAAATTATACAACACTTTATTTTCTAACCTTTTTTTCTCTCAGTTTAAAATAATGTTCATATAATTTTGTAAGTAAATATTATTTGGTGGACAGCCGAATACCCGAATACACTTGGGTGTTTATCTCCTATTAGCGATAATAATGCTAGATGTCATATGCCTTAAGTTAACCATGAACCTTCAATAGGATTTTTTGAACATTTTAATTATCGACAATTATCTTTACGAATGAAAGTCGAAATGTCTTTTGGTCAATTGAAGAAAAGGCGGAAGCCGAAAAGTGTTATATAATATGCCTACGATGTCGGAAAAGTATCAAATGTCAATTATCGTTTCCGCTTTCACACTTCATAATTTCATACGGATGTATGCCCTGGGTATTCATGCCATAGAACATGAACATGCATTTGCTTAAGGAAGCACAAATGTAAACATGGATGATAAATATCGTAAGAAAAAAATGACCGGAATGCGAGAAAAGATAGATAAATAAATATGGCGAGCTAGCTTGTGGTTATGAGTATATCAACACAGATGATGATGATGATGATGACGATGATGACGAGGACGAGGACGAGGACGTAATACCACAAATGGATGAAGATATTTCGCAAAACTAGATTATTTTATTTTTGTTGACTGACTTTGGTTTATATTAACTATCATTTAATATTAATATTAATTAATGATAAGGTTGAGCGGAGCTGAATTTAATAGAGCTGAACTTATAGAGCTGAATTTAAGAGAGCTGAACTGGGCTGCGCTGAACTAAAATGAGGTTAAGTGAGCTGAGCTGAACTGAAACGAGCTGAAATGACCTGAATAAGAGCTGAAATTAAGCCAAAAAGACCAGGGCCTTGGTGCACCAAAATTGGCAAAATATTTCATATTGCTATCCATAATTCACTGAAAATCCCCCATATCTTTTTTACTAAATTTAATATGAAAAATTGAATGATTTCACAAGCAAATTAGCAATTCATCAATTTTTTTTGTTTTTTAACTTTCCATCCATTAACTGAAACACTCATGCCTAAGGGCAAATTTATAATTGTTAAATAATAATAATAAAAAAAAATTCTGTTTTACAAATAAATTTTTAAACTTTTTTCATCCTTGGAAAATCTATTTCTATAATGCTAGAAAAAAATAGGAAAAGGAAATGCTAATTTTAATTTTAATTTGAATGAATGAAGACAAAAGAAAGAGGGTTTTGGTGGCTTTTCTTCCCCAACACCATTTTTCTCCCTAAATTACACCATTTTTCTGCAAATTAAAATTAATCAAATTTAATTATTACAATCTAATTCTTTGATTAAAATATAATTTGATGTAAAAATACAATTTGATGGAAAATTCATATTTTTAATTTTAAAAATATGAATGAAGGAACAATTATAATAAACAATTAAAATTGAAATTAAAAAAAAAGAGAAAAGCAAAAAAATATATAAAAGTGGTAAAGCTTGTGATCATCAAACAATGTTTTTCTTTCCTGCAGTTAATCTTTCTCCTGTTCAACTCAAACCAGGAGGAGAAACCTCTCGTCCTTCTCGTCCCTCTCGTCCTTCTCAAGTAGGTCTGTTCTTTTATTATTTCTCTTTTTTTTTCATATTATTTATGTTTTTATTTCAGATATTCATAATTTTAATTTGTGTAACAAACAAATGTTAATTTATTTTTATTATTTTCTTCAATATGTTTGTTATTATGGGTAGATTTTGTTTCTTCATATTTTGATTGTATTGTAATTTTTTGGGTTTTGATTAAGCATGGGTTATGATTGTTGTCATGCAGCTAAAAATTTGTTGGAATATTCATAAAGTTAGAATTTTTGTAACTTTTATGAGCTGGGAATTTTATGTTTTTGATGAAATAGTAAGAAAGTTGTTTGCTTTGATAAAATTTTTAGCCTTTTTAGCTTGGATAAAGGAAGATTATAATCCCAAAGCTGGTTTATTTTGAAAGTTTTGATTTTGTGATGATTGAAGAAGGTTTTCAGAATGGGGCTGTTCTGCTTCTGTATTGATAATTTGATACGTATTTGACCCGTGGGTTCGATTTCTGGTTGTTACCTGGTATAATGTTTCCAGGAGTCGAAATTATGAACAATGAGTTATGTTCAAGTGATTCCCCCAAAGTCCCAAACACTAGATGGAACCTTTTCAATTTTACCTTGGGTAGAAGTGTCGGAGCTACTCTTGTGGCCCTTCATCGTTTGGTGGATCAAATGAGCATGTAAAATAGAAGCTCGTGAAATGTTAGCTTTGGATTTATATTGGAAAAGATAGTGCATGGAGCTCAAATCTTGCCGATTTAAGTCTCCATTCTATTCAACCTGTTAAACGATCAAGTTGACCTTATCTGTTATTTTATTTCCACTAGGACATTAACAGAACTCTCTGCTTCAAGAGTTCACTCAAAGACGGGGTAGGCAATCATATGTACGCTTCCTTATTTCATGTGTGTTAAGAGCACAGAGAGACATGTATACCGCATTTATGGTCACGGTTGCAACATGTTGTATGGTCTCTCTTGATTTGTGGTTGCTATGTTACTCAAACTCATTTGGAAGTATCCAGGTGTATCTCAAATTGTCGGACTTGGCTAATTTTGTGAAAATTCCGCTTGTTTTTGGCTTAAGTAAGTGTCTAAGTGTCATACCCATGTTTGAGATATGGGTTATCGAACACAGATATGCGAGTAATTATAAGTCGGACACTTGGAGTGACACAGGCTGTCTGTACATACTGCATGCTGTCGTTTGGTGTGATTTTTCATTTCTTTAAGTGGAATTCTTTCTATGTTTTTTTTTCAGGCGAGGATATCACTGACGAAATTGCTGTTATGGCTGACACTGAAAACCCAGGCAGCCAAAGGTGGAGGTCATTGCGCACATTGCCATCCTCTGAAGAAGTTGCAAGGGCCGTGGCAGCTGCTGCCACTGCTGTTGGTTCCCCACGCCCCTCTATCATTTTCTCTTCAAATGATGAAGGGAATAATTCCCCATTAAAAAGAATACAGAATCGGGTATCAAAGGTGCTGAAAGGTCTATCAAAGCCTTCAGACAAAAGAGGTCTCACTTACAATCCAGAAGTTTTAACTAAGCAAAAACGTCAATGGGCAAGCTTTCAATTACAATCTTTGGTATGATCCTGGTTTAATCAAAAAATGTCATGACTTGTCGTATTCTTTGTTTATGGTTTCATATACGTAATAGGTTTACCTTGCTGTGTTATGTCTATAAATTTAACATGGATATTGACTCTACTGGGGTCTTTTTAGGCTGTGCTAAAATAACTCCTACTTTGTGGTTTACCCACGTGAGTGTCTCACATTGACAATGAAGAGGTAGCTGATGACTTCATAAACCAAGGAGTTTCCCCACCCACAACCAATTGAGTGAGGTTAGAATGGAACCTCCTTTGGCTTATGAAGTGGATGCGTTCTATACCCATTTTTTGTGTAATTTCACTTTCACCTTGTATGAGAGCCTCTTTCTATGACCTCATAATAAAATTAAATTTAAGAATGGAGAAATTGGGAGGCTGGGTCTCGGCTAGCATTGAATACGAATAAGCTCTTCTTTCGATAACACTAAGTCATTGCCAACTTAATCATCTCTGGCATTTTTTCTTTGGTATTCGCTAAAGTTTCGACAAATCCTTTGACTGCATTAACTGGAACTACCTCAACATCTTTCTAAGCGAACGAAGCATATTGAAGTCGATTGCCATTTTATTTGAAGCAGGGCCTCCGTTAAAGGTTATTGATTACAGTTCCAAACTAATTTGCTCGGGACCTCATGTGTGAGGGGAGTGTTAAATTAGCTGATGTTATGTGTTTAGTGAGTATCCCGCATTGAGAGATGAGGCTGAGCGTTAAGCACTTAATAACCACGAAGTTGCTCTCCCTTCTCGTCGACGCTGTCCAGCCCTGTTGTATGTGGAATTTCACATACTTTCATAAATCCTGTTTCTGTGTTATTCAAATACTGAACTTTTCAGGTTTTCTCCTCCATTCTGAATCTTGCAAATAATTCCTTTCTTTGAATTCATAGGTTCTCCTTGTTACCGAATCTCCTTTTAGTTACTCTGGTATGCGGTAACAACTAAGAACGCCTTCAAGCTTGGCAATGATAATTGTTCGTTGGCAATTCCCCTATCCTTTTACATCATCTGTTTCATTTAGCTCTTTACATGTGCAGGAACATCGTTCTTTCAAAGAACCTTCAAAGCTTTTTGAGAGCATGGTAGTTGTTGGACTTCATCCAAGTTTTGATACTCAGATACTGAGAAAACGACTAATTGCAAAGAAGTCAGAAGGTAGTGGGAAATTTCGGTTTGCTCTAAGTGGTCACAATCATTCTCGTGTAGAGCCCAACTTCGAACCTCAGGTGCATTTCTTCATGTAATAAATAGTATACTGTAATAGAACATCATCTAACTTGAGCAGTTGAGCTTATACTAACTATCTGCTCGTAGGTTCTATTTGCATACCCTCCAGAAAAGCAGCTGCCACTCAAATACAGGGATCTGTTGTCATTTTGCTTTCCTGGCGGCATTGAGGTTGGTTCAGCAGTTGCCACCCATATTTGCTTGTTCATTTTGTGTTTGGGGATCTGGAATCTTCTTGCTATATGCTCTGTTTGTCATTCTGTGCTAGAAATTCTGGTGATGCATACAACTACTTCTTCTACTTGTGATTATTCTAGTTTAGGCGCTTCCCTCTTTTCTATCGGCAAGAGTGTGGGGTGGTGTTTGTCATGTATTTAGCCAAAAGTATGTTGGAATCCTGAGTTTAATATTTCAAATATGGAATATTTATTACTTCCTAGTCCGGGCTCCGACCCTTCTAGTTCTTGATGTTTGCTTTTGGATCTTTTTTATTCAAATTTCAAAGGTACTGTTATCTTTTTGGTTTTTACCACTGCCCAACCTTCCCTCCATCTTTTTCATCTGCTAACTAGCTTCATTACCCACCCCGAAAACAGCCTTGCCTACTAATTCCTTCCCCCGCCTTCTCGAAATCAACTCGCCTGGCCAAAACAGCCAACCCATGCTGTTGAAACCCACCACCACCACCACCACCACCACCACAACCCAAAACCCCACCCCGGGACAGGATTTCTGGGGTGCGGGTGGGTTTTTCGGTGGTGGCGGTGGTTTTTGAAGAGGTGGAGGCATAGTCCGTGGTTTGGGGTGGTTTAGGGGGAGGGGGATAATATCTGCCAGTGTGGAGGCTGTCCCAGGCCTCTCGGCAACATAGAGGTATTCCGGCATGGGTTTTTAACGGTGGTTGGTGGGATGTGGTGGCAGGCGGGTGTGGTTTAAGGTTAAAGAGTGGTTTTTGGTTGGGGTAAGATGTAAGAAGGGTGTGAATGGGTCAGGGACAGGGTAGAGACTAGAGAGTGGAGTGGGGGTATTTTAGTAATTGCCTTGTATCGCGCTCTCATTTCCATTCATAACAGGACTTTTAAATGCGCGTAAAGCTTACTAAAAAAATGAAACGTAAACAATCATATGAAACACCTGAAAGAGGGAAATGTAAAGAACCAGATGGGTCAGAGAGAGTAACTTATGGTTAATCTTAGATAATTTGGTTGAAGTCTACATGTCCAAGTTAAAGATTCATCTTTTTATTCTCCCCAATTTGTGTCAGAATAATTTTGAATTCTGAAGCTTCTCTGCCAGCTTCTTAATCATTGCCCATATGATTCTGTTTGTCTGTGACAGGATATTCTGACAATAAAATAAGTGTTACTGCTGGCTCAATTTAAGTTTATATTAAAGTATTGAATGTGTTTACAGGTTAATGCCGTTGAGAAAAATTCTTCAATGAGCGAGTTGAATGAGATTCTATTGGGACAGGTATTTGACTGTCTTGCATATTTTATGATGACACCCTAATCTTGTACAAATAATCAATTGATACAGCATGTATCTTTACTGGAATTCAGTGTCCTAGGTTACTCTTTCTCAAGTTGAGACTACTAAAGACCTAAAGTGAGAACTATATTGGTAAATGCACTGGCATTAACAATTCTGCTCAATGGTAATGACAATAGAATTGGATGCATCAATGGAAAGAGAAGCATGGTTTATGGTCTGAATAGGTGGTATGGAAAGTAAGCAATAGAGGGAGAATAGGGAAGTGACAAGTATCTCGAAATCTTTCGCGGTTTGATCACGCTCACTATGCTATAAAATGCGGCCTATACTGCCTTAAAATGTGGTTGTAATAACCTTCAAACCCTTGACAAGTCAGTTGCAAAATTGTGTCGGGGCTCATATAATATATGTCCTGAAATTTCTGGCCTTTTTCTTTTGCGACCATGTTCGAGGATTTGAGGAGAAAATAAGATGCTCTTTCGTTAAATTATTGACACATTGTTATCTTTATCATTTTGCAGGACCTTCTTAAACAAAGTGAATTTTCATTTGTTTTCCGTTTGCAGCAGGTAGCCTTTTCCTTTATCAACTCCTTTCTACTGCATTATGTTTCTTGACCTTTTAGCTGGTAATGAATTTAAAATGGCCGTGGCCTACTACATAGGCTGTCTGTCTGTTGGGTGGGCCATTTGTCACTGAATGGTAAAAAACAATTGAATTAGGATTTAGTACAAAGCGACAAGGTGAGAGGGAATAAAACCTCAAGTGGAGACACATATAGAAGCTGGCGGATAAGTATTCATGTAGAGATAAATATAGTGTCAGGTCTCATGATTTGCTGGTATTATGATTTATGATAGCATATAGAACAAATAACTATAGAATTGCTGATATTGTTTCTTATGTGGCGTGGGTTCCGCCTGGCAAATGGTCATCCAGGAGTTGTGATCGAGTCATTTCGGTTGCCTGTTTGTGTAGTTGCTTAGTATTTGCCTTGCTTACTATCTGCATATGTTCTTAAAAGCTGTGCGGGATTCATGTGTTTGTTTTCTAGTTGATATTGCTGGAAATTATGTTTCATTGATCAACATGAACAATCTCTCTGTTTCCATATCCAACGGAGCCATGATTCACTCTTCTTTGGCTTGGAATATGGGGAATAAAGTAAAATGACTTGCTGTGTGTGCTTCTAATGTTATGAGGTAACAGTTGAGATTGATGCAGTACTCGGCGGATATTTTTTCATTGGTCATTGGAAACTGCCCAGTGTGTTTTGGCAAAAGAATCTGGTTTCATACATCCGACCTTCCTTATCCTTGGCTATCCATAGGAACATTTGCGGCACTGTGTAATGTTTTTGTTGTTGTTAGATCATCGAAAACAATTTCTCCGTGTTGGGAAATATTGTATACGTAGGATCCTCCTTACCCCTCCTCTGCTGTAGTTAGGAGCCTTTGAGGCACTTTGTAAAGAAATAGTATTTGTTATTGTATCATATGTATATATCTTCTTATTCTTAACGTGACTTTAAAAGAGCAATGTTGTTGTGTTTAATTTTTACCTGTGCTGCTCAGCTTCTCATGCAAATTTGTTTATCAGGTGGCCGACAATTCGACTTTGTATGGGTGTTGCGTTTTGGTGGAGGAACTTGTTGATAGACCATCGCGGTTAATCTCTATGATTTCTGATAGCCAGCCTGCCCGTTCATGCTTGGGGCGCTATATGTTTACAACCAAACGTTGTTACTGCATGCTTTCAAGGCTTCCATTTTTTGAGTTGCATTTTGGTGTACTGAAAAGGTAGGTTTATGTGTGACCTTAAGTTTTCTCTTAGGTATTGTCTTTGATGTGTTTTCTTGACCGCTTGTTAATTTGATGAAAATAATAATTTCGATAAGCTTGATGATTTTGTATTGTGTCATTAAGCCATAGGGCTAAGCTTGCCACAGACACTTCCCTTTCTGTCAATGTTTGACTTGAAACTAAGTATATCTTTTCCGACAATGTGTAATTATTTGGATTTGTCCTTGCATTGCATTGCATTGCATTGTGACCACTTATTACTGGTAGACTACAACTCTATGATCCACCATTTGGCATTCTTGAAGACCGTACGATTAAAAGGTTGGGACGTATTTAGGTATGATGCACCCTCTGTGAACTATCGTGGAAAGTAGGATATTGCAATGTGTGTTAAAAAGTTTTTAAGCGATACTTGCTGATAATCGTCAAAGTAGGCAGTAACTCCCCACCATTTTCTTGTACTACATTCCTTTGGTTAAGTGGTTCAGGTTTGGTGATTCTTACATACTAGAACAAAGTTGTTTTCCTAACTAAGTGTGTTCTATGAGGTAGTACTTGAATCTGTTCCCTGAAGTAAATTGAACGCAGAACCACGTAGACTGTTACATCCCCTTTGACGACACCATGAATCTTGTGCTGCTCCCAATCCTTGTGCCCATCACCCCTTCCTCCCATTCTCATTTTCATGGTAGGAGCACTCTGATAGCAAAGATATATGGATTGTTTAGTATAATGTAAAGGGAATTATTCTCTTCCTGTTTTTTGGCTTGTGAGATGTGGAGTATTATGGAGACGGTGAAGGGGGTTGTGGGTTATAAGCTTGAGAACATATTTATTTTCATCAAGTTCCCATTTTAATAATTCCCCTAAATTGTAATTCACGGGTCTTTTTGTCAACCAAAAAACCGAACATTTTAGTAACTCTCATGCATTGTACATCGTATGTTTTTCTGTCGTCAACCAAACACGCTCTAAATATGCACTATACAGGAATATGATTCACTTCATATTGCTTTCATGTTTTGCCTGCAGTATATTCATGGAAGAAAGGTTGGAGCGCTTAACAAAAAGTGTCGGTGGCTTAGAAATAGGAGTACAAGATGCAGTTAATAAGGTGGAAGAATCAGAAGAAAATGGCTCTAGTTTGTTACGAGAGCACGCGCCAGAAGACGACATGAATGAAACTGTGGGAACCTCTTATTACTCTCAATCAAGTTTTAACGATACTGCTACTTCTACAAAAGTTACTGATATTGCAAGTCAGGTGACACAGTCCGAATTTGAAGGAAACTCTTCCTCGTTTAGAGAAGAAACAGATGATACTCTTACAACCATTAGTTATGATAGAGATACTCTCACATCTGATAAAGATCCCTGTGTAATCCATCTAAGTGAGTCCGATAATGATAACTCTGTTGTGAGTAAGCCGAGTACAGAAAAGTCCATACCTGGTTCTGTGTGGCCGCTCCTTCGTTATCAACAATTTGAAGGTTCTGAACCTTCATCCAGGTATGCGATTGCTTTGTACTCCCTCTGTCTCATCCATATCTTTACCCTTTTTTTTTGTAATCCATGCAAATGAGTCCGATAATGATAAGGCGGGTGATAGATTGATCGAAGTCCGAATCCGAAGAAGGCTTGACCAAAGAAAGAAGTCACATAGTAAAGCAAGTAAATGAGACATTAGGATTATGCTAGTAGCTTTCTTTTGTTTTTCAATGAGTTTGTCATAGAGGATAGCGGAGTAAGCACTGGGAAAGTATTCTAATTTGACTATTTAGAAAGGAGACAATTATTTTGGGACAAGCAAAAGGGAATGGGGACAATATGATGATGGAGGGAGTAATACATTAATTTTAAAAGCATCAAACAACTTTTACCTTGTAATATCAAAACATGGATTTGATATTCTGATTGATACAAAAACTGTTTACCTATAAAATACTTGAGTTCTGATTGTGATAGTTTTCTTGTGTAGTTTCCAGGGATCTCCTAGTGAAAGTAGACACTTGAGGAGCGAATATGATGAAGCAGACTCAGAAGAAGCGTCTATCTCCGGTCAGGCAGATTCCAGTTGCCACAATGACATACTTGAGTGGGCTAAGGTCTGTATTTATCTGCAATATGATTCATAAGCATTAAGTGGCCTTCATGCCTTCACTATTTAATGCCTAATATTCGTGAATGAAAATATGACAGGCAAATAACAATGGATCACTACAAATTTTATGTGAATATTATAAGTTAGATACACCTTTGAAGGGTTCAACCATCACTTTTCATCCATTGGAGCATTTACATCCTTTGAAGTTCCACCGCATTGGTGAGAGAGTCCTACATATTTCTGGCTCGCCGCTTGATCTAAGATTATGCAAGAGCAGTCTTGAAAGGGCTGAGGTGTGTTATTATCATTGAGCCTTGAAATGAATTTCCAGTTCACTTTACTCTCTTGTAATATTTTGTTTATTTATTCTCCACAGTTCACCGCCTCAGATTCTCAAATAAGTATCTTTCATTTTCTTTGTGGGTCCACTTTTCAGTCTTAAAAGTAAATCGTCGCATTTGCACTTTAAAGTTTGAACCATTTTTTAGTTTCACTTCCGGGGATCATTTCTGTATATTTGGCTCACTTATACTTTTGCATCCATTTGTTATTGTTTTCGTTGAATATTGTGCTTGGGACGGAAGGTATTTCTTAATTGGGGGAGTACATAGTTGGGGACATTGCGCCATTTTACGTTGAATCTGATTGGCTAAGTTGTACATTTCGTTTTCTAAGAGGTTTACCCTTCCACCAGGTTTTGAATGCATATGCAGCTGAGGAAGAGGCTACAGCTCTATCGACAGCAGCTGTTGCATGCATCTGCGGTTCTTTGAAGCTCGAGAATGTAAGTTTTTGCCAAAGAGATAACTGAGGTGCCTTTCTTTAGGATTGTGCCATTCTAATGGGCTGTTTAACGTTCACTTTTAGCCTGATGTCAATGTAAAATTGATCTGTCTTCTGTTGAGGGAACAATTGTAGAGTCATTGTTATCTATGTCACTTAGATTCAGTTAGAAGTATCAACACAGGTGTCTGTCCAAGATTTGGTTCGGTTAAAGTTTTATGACAATTACTCATATTTTTGGTCTATAATGAAGTGTGCCACACCTATGGCATAGTGTCTAGTATCGGACATGAGTATGTCATGCACTGTAAAAGGTTGGAATAAAAGAGGCTCAAAGCCTCTAATCATACTTGATTACTTTTGCATGCTCTTTTCTGAGCTCGCGTATCCTACGATGTTGTTGATACTGTTCATCCATTAAAATTATCGCTAAACAATGGTTTAAACAAGGCACTTAATTATCAGTGTTAAATGAGTAGTAACTTGGAAACATGGCCTCTTCTTAGATGGAGCAACATATGTTTTTGTATTGTAATTTAGCTTAGCTGTTCCACTTATCATGCTAGACTAGTCTCAAGCTGTAACTAGAAATCAGTTTCAGTTGTTTGATTCTTCCTAGTTGTGCAGCTCTTGACACTGTTCGCGGGAGCCCTGCTTGAGAAACAAATTGTGTTTGTTTGTTCTAATTTGGTACGTATATTCTTATTGTCAAGCTTCTCGCCTTCCTATGTTTCCGTTATATCTGATGTAATGTATTCAATTTGAATTAATGTAAAGGTAATATCAATAATTTTTAGTAATGCTATGTACTCTATAGCTAGATAGATCGTTGCATATGTGTATCGCCATTTAAACTTCCCGACTCTACAGCCCTATTGATATTACCTTATTCATAAATCTATGTTTGGTGGCATTGCACACCCCTTGTTTATTTTCTTTCTGTTTGTATTCCTTTTTAGAGTTATTGATGTTCGTTCGTTCATTCTTGTATTATTGATTTCTCCATGAAAGTAATATAGCTTGACATGCTGCATGCAGGGAATCCTATCATCCTCAGTTCTAGCGCTTCTTCCTTTGATACGTCCCTATCAATGGCAGAGCTTGTTGATGCCAGTATGTTCCATTTCCTCATGAATGTTTTTCCTTCAGCATTATTGTACTATTGTAATTCCAAAGATCATCTTTGTTTGTTAATTTTCTCAGGTTTTACCCAACGATATGCTCGATTTCCTTGACGCACCGGTGCCTTACATAGTAAGATGTCTTTCCTTGTATACCACAGACTTCATATTTCAATGAGTGACGTTGATGGTTTCCCGAAATGCACCTTCCCATCCATACATTTTCAATTCATAATTCCTACCTTTTCTATACCTCATTTTTAAATTCCCATCTTTTCTAATTTTTTGGAACTCCCATCTTGTTTGAACATTTCCTAAATTCCTTCATAACCCCCACTCTAAAAGCCCTTTCTTTTGTTAAAATGAAAGACACTTTTTGTCCATATCAATCATGAGTGCCCTTTCTCTTAAACCATAAGTTAGGTTTGGACAAAAATAAAGATATTTCATGATTGGTATTTGTTAGAAAAATGACATTTATTTTGGTGAAAATGGGCATTTGGTTTGAGTTTTAGAGAAAATGTTCAGAAAAGGTGGGGTTTTTGGAAAAAAAAAAGAAAAAAAAGAAAGAAAGGTGGCGTTTAGAGAAGTAGTTTATAAAAGCTTGGAGTTATCAGTTTTCTCTCCTTTTTCTATAACATTGCTATTCTCTTCTAAATCATTGATCAAGAATTGCTCATTACAAAGACGATTTCTCTTTGTAGTCAGTGTCGTTAATAAAATATGGGATATTCTTTGTTATTATTGTTGATGAAAAATCAAAGGATTACATTCCCACATAGTCATTATCGATTGCTTCCATTGTTATTTAGTAAGGTGTTCGGTAGGTTGATACGTAAAGGTTTATCAGCTTAGTGTACTCATATTTTCTGATATGTAAAGGACTTTCGATAACAGCGACATTTGACAGTTATGGCCTCCTATTTCCACCTTCCACAACCACCACTAACTTCTCCAATCTCCTCTTATTTGTTCCTGTTTCAAGGTCTATTACTCCAGTAATAATTACCTCTCAAGCGAGCGCTTAAGGTTGATTATTTTGGGATGGTGATGCCATTCACGAGCACGAAGAAGCTAGAATTGTATCCTGGCTTTTAGTAGCACCATCTAGCCTATAACATACTACCTTTATTCAATTCCAAACACCCTGATCCCACCTTTACTGTGAAAGGAATTTGACTTTATGGAGTGTTTGGATTTGAAGGGAGGGACTGAGGGAGTAATAGTTATAATACATCTGCCTTCTTGCTAGAATAATTCTACTATGAATTATCGAAATATTCTATCCTTTACTTACGCTAAGTTTTTGTGGTGAATGTGCTGAAATCTTCTAGCTTTCATGTCCATTTATGCTATTTTTGATTGAAATTCGTTCGATATTCTGACCTGTTGCATCCTGGTGCTATCACATCAACATCTAATTGGATTTTTGTATGTGAAGGTTGGTGTACAGAGCAGAGCTTTAGAAGTGCAATCAAAGTTGTCAAGTGCGATTCTGGTTGATGTT
Source organism: Silene uniflora (assembly GCA_018983105.1). Lineage (NCBI taxonomy): Eukaryota > Viridiplantae > Streptophyta > Magnoliopsida > Caryophyllales > Caryophyllaceae > Silene > Silene uniflora. The sequence continues at coordinate 6,134 of JAGPOY010000571.1, read as the reverse complement.
AGCAGGAATCAGGTGCATATAACTGCCTTCTATTTGCCTTTTCTCTCCTAATAGATCTCTCTGTGCATGAAGAAACTTCCTAGTTTCCATTTCATGATGGCTTGTGGTCATATACTTCATAAAATATACTTCATGTGATTTCATTTTGGCTTCCGTGTTCCGTCTATTGCTATGTACTCCGTAGTAATTTTATGATGGCTTGCTTGATATCATGATTATAGTCATGAAGTTCAACTTTTTTTCTTTAGTGATTTCGTCAATTTGTAGGCTTAGCTATCTTCTCTAATGCTATAGGTAAAATCATCATCGATGCCACAATTGCCGAAACAAAATGATCTGATACAATCTTTGATTCCCTACCATTCAAAGCTTGTCGGGGAAAGTTATCTGGGGAGAAAACGACCTCTCTATGAATGTACCGAAGTTCAGGTATGTAACCAATGAGTTTTTAGCAGTTTTTCAAAAACACGATTTCCTCCGCAAAGTAGGTTGATGTAAATTTCTATAATCCACTTACTCCTATTATAACTAATCGCCAAGATATTTTTCTTTTTTTTTCCTATAGGTTGAAGCTGCTAAAGGTTTCCTGGAAGTATTGAGGGACTACTTAGACTCCCTTTGCTTCAATCTCCGGTCCCACACAATTACCAATGTTCAATCCAATGATGACAAGGTATGCTTATGAACATGTCAATTTCGTATTGACGTCTTTTGTTCCCGATCCATTCGAAGGTGAGTGTGAATGTAGTGTGGTCTGGTGTCGGTTAACTAAGAGGTCTACTGCCTCAAACATTTAGCTTTACTTGGATATATGCTCTCAATTAAAAATCTCTAATTGGTGAAAAAGTGGTGAATAGCTATTTGAAGAGATGCTACGTCCATCCCATATTCATTGTTCCTATTTGATTTGTGGTCAATTAATCACTACTTTCACCATCAATTTATGTCAATTTAGTCATCATATTATCATTTTTCAACGTTGATGTCATTCACCACCGAAGTCAAACAGGGACAGAGAAGGGAGTATTTGGCAATCTTCTCTCTACTTTAAAGATGTTGTTTACCACTTTACCCCCTCCTGCTGGTCTATGGCTATGTTACTTTGGCACTTCACTTTGGCTCCTTGTTGCATGTTGAGAGTATGACTGACACTAGACATAGGCACTTCATTTTTGGCCAAAACACGATGCTTTTTTACACGAAGTATTAACCTCTACACGCACCTGCGTTCAGCACTTGCAAGCATGAGTTAGTAACATAGCTTTACGTTGTACTCGTATAAATGTATATCCTAGCAATCATGAATATCTAGTTCTCTCATAGAGCTGGGAGATTGTCATGTTTTGATAGCTTGGTGGACGCTTCCGACAAGGAGAGGAGAATGGAATTTTGGTATTGGAAGAATATGGGTAGGATTATTTCTAAGGCTCTACTTTGCTTGAAGACCAACTTTAGGAAGACTGATATTGATCTAGTTTTCAAGTAGCCTTACAAGTTATATCCGAGGTAGTTAGTAGTTAGTAGTTAGTAGAGGGAAAAGTTTTTTTAGTTGCGATAATTCCTCTCATGGATAATTCGTTGTTGCCACAATTCGAAATTTAACTCAATTTTAAAGAAGGATGCTACAAAATGCATCATGCTGTAATTGAAAAAAATAAAAATTACTGGTTATATACCTTAGTTGTTAAACCATGAAAACAGGTTTGGGCCGCACCCGCAAGGAGGAGAGAGAGCCACTTCACAAACCGAAGGAGGTTCGATCCTAAAACCAATTGGTGATAGGAGGGGTAGCCCCGTGGTTTATAAAGTAGTGAATTCTCTCCTCATTTTACTGATGTGGGATACTCACATGTGGGTAAACCACAAATAGGAGCATTTGGTTGGCTATTGCATGCTTAACATTGCGTCTGTAATGAATGTTGTTGAAGCCTTAGCTTCTTTTGCTTTACTTGAGTGAATGCCATCCTAGAACTATTTAGGAAGATCGATGGCACTAGGCAACTTTCATTTTAGGACGTTTTTATTCAAATATTTTTTTTTCTTCTTCGCTTTGAGTCTTATGTAGTAGCACTCAGTTCTTATGGTCTTATTTTTTTTTAATATTTTGGTCGCTTAATTTGTTTAATCCTTCAGGTGTCATTGCTCTTAAAAGAGAGCTTCATTGGCTCATTCCCTAGTCGTGATCGACCGTTTATGAAGGTATGTTTCTCTAGCATTTATGTTTGTAGTTAGTCTCTTAAGAGTCGTATTAAAAATGTAATGCATGGTCATCTATTCATTAGGTAGACTCATATCTCAGACTCTCAGTATTAACGAATGAACCGTATTTAGAGCGGTCTCACAAGATAATTGTTATGACTATTGTTTGTGAATTTTATTTAATTTATTTACTAGTGTCTAATAAAGTAAATACAACTAAAACAATATTACTATTATGCCTCAAGGGTTCCCGCAAATAGCAGAAGTAGAAGGGTTAGATGTATGTAACCTTGCCTTACCTCAGAGGAGTTGTTTACAAATAAATCATAATCAATGTAGCTTAAGAATGACATTGAGTAACTGCAACTTAACAAGAAAGAGGAGAGCAGTAAGTTTACTAAGTTATCTTACTTTGATCCACCATAAACGAGAACCAAAGAAAGACAGGAAAAAAGTTAGCTTATTATAACTCAGAACGAAAAGAACGACAAGAACGACTAACCCATTAGCCATCTAAAAGGGGAGGGAGTAATTTTTATATAAAACAAAAAGGAATTACGCAGCTAGAAAACAGCTTAATATAGAACAATTAACATCATTTCAGAGGCCATGAATCAAGGAAACATTATTTGATCTTTGTAGATTATGTTCCACATTTTATATACCTTAGATAATCTAAAATTACCTCTCCTCAATTTTAAAATAACCCTAGCACTGTTAATTCTCTTAGCTCGTACAAAAGCGCTACACAGTACTAATTCGTTGGTTTCTCCCTACTTGCAGCAATTTGTGGACACCCAAATGTTCTCTGTACATACAGATCTTGTTCTCTCTTTTTATCAGAAGGACTAGGGTTCCCGCCGAAGGTTTGTCTCTCCATACATACATGACTACTTGGGACTTCTCTATGCAACTTAAAACTTCAATAATGTATACTTAGCCGGTTGCAGCCCCAGAAACCGTATTTTTGAATGCCACACCGTCCAGTTTCACCTTTGTGAAGCTGTGCAAAATGCATGGCATTAAATGTGAGTCCGCAACACTCATTGCAACGCTTTGTAAAGGTTTTGAAGGTAATCATGCCCGTTTTTACCGACCAAGATTAAGCTGTGACAACCAATTTCGAGATCAAGACTAAGCAGATCGTGTGAAAAAACCTCGTTGTAGAACTAAAGTCTATGAGGTGGGTATAAGATTGTGGGACAAATTGAAAGATCATTAAGTGTTGATAAATTAGGTTATCACGGAACTAGTTCGTGTACGAATTCGGGTTTGTGTTTCCTTAGTAGAGAGCTTGGGTTTTAGTTAAGTGGTCCAAAAGACAATAAGGCATGAGTATGAGTACTTAAGTAGTTTAGGACCACATTCCCCATCATTTATAAGCTAATAGGTGTCTTCCTTTAAGAAGCAACATTATTTGTGTTCAAGTGAAATATGACAAAACAATGTTAAATGTACATCTTCTTACATTTTCAGATTTTTGTGGTGTTAAAGCCCTCGTGTGTGTTGCATTATTTGCACCTGACTCTGCTCATGTACCTCTAATTTCAGCACAATTTAATGGTTGAAATTATTGAAGTTCCCGATTTTTAATTTTTATCTTATTATGTAATTTTGATAGTATTTGGGAAGCGTCTACGCCTCTACGTTACTTATGGTACGCTTAGCGAGAATGCTATATCTTTGTGATGTAAAGAAATTGACTTTCCCGCTCCCCCATCTAGTCGAATGTGGGCTTTGTCTGAATACTGGTGAGCCTTGCATGATTGCGGGGTTGTGTGAGTCGGATCCAGCTAAAGAGTGGTCAAACTGACCTTGAGCTTGACCTGATCCTGCACGAACTTGATATTTTTCTGACTTGGTGAGTTTCTAGTTGGGTCCGAGCTGAAGCTCAAATTTATAGTCGATCCGAAGTACATATGGCTATATGTTCCGAGCTTCACTCCGTTTAACCCCTCATCGTGAGCCCTGGACATCTTCACTCACGTGAAGCTCCCATTTATTAGCTGGGTCATTTATGTTACAGCTACACAAGCGTATCTTTACTCTTCTGAGCATATCTTTCACGTACAGATATGAAGGACAATTGGTAGTACATTCTTAAGCAGAAAATGAAATAAATATGGAAGCACTTAAAATTTGGCCCAATTGTTCTTTTGGTATTATTATCGAAATTTTGTGAATTTTAAGGGACAGACACGAGAAAATCCCAATTACTTTTGTAGTCTTGTGCAACGAGTTTTAGATACGATGTACAAGTAAACCAAATTGACATTCGCCAAACAATTAAGGTAACCCGAAACTCCTCTTGTACTCTATACAAACTTGTTGAATTTTTTTTGTTATTTTGGTTGTAGTATTATTGGTCTTGATCTATACACTTCTACTGGACTGGAATTTAGTACGGAGTACAGAGACTGTGAAAATGGATCACGTGAGTTATTTTGCAGTAGAATCAAATCACGTGAGTATGAGGAGAAAACCAAATATAAATAAAAATTAATTAAAAAAAAGAAAGAAAAGAGAAAGATGAGTGTGGAAGCTTAAAGCGTGGAGTACACAGTGTCATGCGCCTTCTGAATGCTTGATATTAAATTCATTTCTGACTTCTGACTTCTGACACCTTCTGCTGCATACTTCTGACACACTGTCATATGCTCCACAAAATAATTGTCATTCATTTCTTTCTTTTTATGTTTTTATTAGTCTATTTTTTAGGTTAATTATTTACTGTTATGTGAAAGTGAAAACGATAATAAATTCTTAATTATTCTTCCTGCTCATTTCTATTATGACTTGTTTTTTCCGTCTTAATTACTTCTGCTTTATTCATCTCAGCGAATTTCAATCAGTTCGGCGCATTTCAGTTCAGCTGAGTTCAATTCAACTCAATTCAGTTCAGCTTAGTTTCATTTAACCCAAAAGAACAAAACTAGTTCAACTTAGCTCAATTTCAACTCAATTTTAATTATTCTCCTTTGAATTCAGAATTCTGTTCATTTCTATTAGGCACTATTTTTTCCGACTTAATTACTTCAACTCTATTAATCCCAGCAAATTTCAACTAAGCTTAATTGCAACTCAATTTAGTTCCATTCAACCCAAAATAACAAAGTATTTGTTTTTTATTGTTATATTCTTATCAGATATTTTGTAGAAAATGGTTTAACATATTTTGTTAAAATTAATACTCGGTTTCTTTTTTTTTCCAGATTTCTTAAATTATGGGCTGAAAATTTGAAAAGTGGTAAGAAAATAGAAAAACCATTTGAAATAATGCGACAATTTAATTAATACAAATTCTCATTTAAGACGGTTAAACTTAAGACGAGTCAAGTATTTGAAATAAAACAAAAGCAAAATGCATTTAAAAAAGCTACTCCCTCTTATTCTCAATAGCTCTCCCTATTTCCTTTTTCGTCTATTCACATAACTCTCCCTATCTCCTTACGAAGTATTTGTTAAAGTTTTATACTTCGTACTTATTTTAATCCTATCCACCCCACAACAATACCCCACAATACCCCATACTTTATCTTATTTTAATCACCCCACAACAATACTTATGTTAATCACCTTACCCACAATTTACCTTCATTTTCTCCAATTTCATACCCTCCACTACAAAAATTTACCTTATTATATTTCCTCCCTTAATTCTTGTGCCCTCCCTAAATAGGAGGGAGTAAAAATTTGTCTTAGACCATCCCCAAGCAAGGTCAATTGGAGGTCATGACCTTGCTTGAGTCACCTTAATGACATGATTAAGAGACTAATTTGGTGACCTTGTGGTGACCTTGAGTTGGCAAGGGGCAATTGTTGCCCTTGAGTTGAGACAAGGTCAATTTGAGTGACCTTACATGTGTCACTTTGTTAGTGGCTCATTTACAATATTTGAGTAAGAGAGAGGTTTTAGTGGGGTAGTGAATGTAATA
>JAGPOY010000570.1:0-22410 GCA_018983105.1 Silene uniflora | reverse complement strand
ATAACAATCCCACTATGTAAACTTTTTTTGTATACACGATTATTAAGGTAAAGAGAGGAATGCGTCTATAATTATTAAAAAAAATCAAAAGCAACTTGAAATGAGAAAGAAATGTAATTGTTGCGACCCACATGAGTTGATTTATTTACTACTCCGTTGTAAAGAAAAGTGTAGACTATTGAGATACGCCTAAAAAAAAGTGTACACTATTGACCGTAACAGGAACTAATAATTTGTGAACATATTGTCACTCATTATAGTCAGACGATATGTGTACTACTGAGCAGAGCTAATTATGGGCTATATTGTTCGTTGGGCCTACCGTCCTTATTGCTGTCCGGCTGGATTGCTTGAAAGTTGAACCACTACTGATGGCCTAAATGGGTTAGGTTGAACTCGAACCTCATCGATAAACTACTTCGTACCATTGACATTTTCTCAATTTCTCACTTATTTTTGTCAAAAAACAATAATTCACAATAACAACTTTAAAAAAGCGAAAGTTTAGTCCATGCATAGATTTCAGTTATGGTCTCTTAAAATTTTCAGATAAAAATTAGATATTTCGTGTAACAAATCTCAAGATACCGCGTAAAATTTCCGAAATTTAAAATGATATTGAAAATTGGTTTATTAGTAGTAAGAATTAAATAAAAATAAAAGTTAACTGAATCCAGGATTCCACCGGCATGACATAAAAAAGAGAGTAAAAGGTGGAAAAATTTGACCTAGATAATCCAGAGTACGTTGGTATATTTAATGCGTTTTGACTGGTTGGAGGCAAAATCGAAGTGGAAAAGACACAAACCTAACGGCAGCAATCTCTAGGGTCAGAAATACTTTAATGCTGTGTACGGGTTCTCAGTACTGTACATTTGGACATAAACACACACATTCACGAGGTAATATCGCCCATCAAAATTAATATAATATCCAAATATCTACTAATTATTTTTTACGGCTCAGTCATTTACTAATATGCGAGTATTTCGTATCAATCGAGTAACCCATACATGTAAGACCTTTATGAAGTCACCGTAAACATGTACTCCGTAATGCACTAGTGGCTAGTCGGTTTGATCCTTCGTATGCTAGCTCATTTACATCGTTTTAACGATCACACACATTATTTATCTATCGGCATCATTGAACAATAACTATCGCCAGTTTATGAGCTCGTAGACACGAGTTATGACATCTTAAAGTTTTATGGATAAAAAGAATTGAATATTTCGGACAAAATGTCAAATCTTAGGAATATCGAGTATATTTCCCGTTAATCTATTTAGTCACGAGTTTTCCAATGTGTACTCAGAAGATTTTTAACAAGTTCTTCGTATCTCAATGTACAATCGCTGTAACATGTTGGATCTTTATTTGTATGTTTCTATCTGTCTCTAGACTCTCCACCCTTTTTTTGTCATTTTGTTTCACCCCATAAAACACTCATAAATCTTTGTCACTTTATGTACACACATTTTCAACCATACAATCCTAATCTTTTTTCAAAAAGTCTTGCTGAAGACGGTCGGATCTTAAAACGGGTAATTTGTGAGAGGAAATGGGTAGAGCCGTAGAGGGGACAAGGTAGACACCCCCCATGTGCTCCCCCACTCACATCTCATGGGTATTTTGTGAGAGAAAATGGTATCCGTCTTCATTTGTGACGGATATGGCGTGTCTTCAATGAGATTTTGTGATCTTTTTTTAACCTACATTTTTATCCATCTAAAATTAAGACGGTCTTAACTCAGACGAAAAAAATCACATCTTCTAATAAAAGAATGTCGATTTAATTATAAGAAGTTATATCTAAAAGAATAAAATGGTATTTTCCAACAATAAACAGATACTAACTTTTTATTAGAAACAAATCTTATCATAAAATTACAACTTTTCCGTTAATTTTAGAGGATAACACCGGTTTCAAATGAGATTTTGCCTACTTTTATTTATTTATTTATTGTCATTTCTTTCACAATTTTTTTGTTTCAGACGGACCATTTTTATCTTCTCAAAAAAACGATATTTTATAATCATTTTATTGTCAAATGTAACCAAACTAGACAACTAATGTTACAGATAACTTGTTTTTTTAAAATTGATGACATTTGACTAGATAAAATGATTTCAAAATTCCGTCTTTTTAAAACCTATCTGAGGGAGACCAGACCAACTACATTTATTTTGACTATATATATTTTCACCTAGATTGTATCTACTCCCTTCTCTTTCACCCTCTCTCCTCTCACCCTCTTGTTATTTTCAGAGGTTTATCAAAAACTTAAGGTTTTTGAGGAGGAAAAGTTAGCAACTTTGAGGGTGATTTATGTCTACTAAGTTAATAACAGTGATTAATTGTGTTCTTTCAGTAAAAAACTGGGATTTTTTTTACTTAATCACATTATTATTAACAAAAATTACTGTATCTTTCTGCTGTTCATTTCAGCAGAGAAAAAGTTTGAATCTTTCTTCTGGTTCAATGCATTTGAAGCCAAAAAGGTATGATGGGTTCTCTTATTTTAACCCTAATTTCATTACCCATGTTTTAGATTTTTGAGATTTTGTTTTAGGGTTTATGTTAATTTAGGGTTTATTTTGTTGCAGGAATTGTTCTGGAATTGAAACATTTGGGGGTTTTCATATAAAGAGGTTCATTAATTTTGCCATATATTTATCCTAATTTTATTTGAAAATCTGAGTTTTTTTTTTGGGTTTTTGGTGAGGGTTTAGTAATTTTAATTACATTTTCTTCAACAAATTATTTGAATGATTAAAATGTATTCAAATAGTAAGAATCCAATGTTGACTCAAAACCCTTTTTACCAAAAGCCAAAATTTGTGGCAGCAAAAACATTGAGAAAGGTTAGAGTAATTTGTTATGATCCTGATTTAACTGACTCTTCATCTGATGATGAAGAAATGAGTTGTTTGACGAAAGAGAGACCGAAAAAGAGAGTTATTCAGGAGATTAATTTGCCATTGATGGCGAATGGTGCTGGAAATAATCAGCACAATTTGGTTGCTGAGACTGAGAGTTCTTGTCAAGGAAGTAATAATGGTAGCAGAAACCTTGAGAAAAAGAGGAAGGTTTTAGGGAATGTGTCGAAAAAACCGACTGGGGGTAAGTATAGGGGTGTTAGGCAGAGGAAATGGGGTAAATGGGCAGCTGAGATTCGACACCCGATTAAAGGGGTTAGGATTTGGTTGGGTACTTATAATACTGCTGAGGAAGCTTCTGAGGCTTATGAGCTTAAAAAGATGGAATTTGAAGCTCTAACTGCTGAGAAAAGCCAGAATGCTTATTGTTCTTCTGAGGATTCTGAGGGTGTCTTGTCTCGGAACTCTCCTGCTTCTGTGCTTGAGATTGATACCACCTCTAACTCACAAATGAATGTCAGTATCGAAAACAATGTGGTTAATCATGATGAAGGAAAGAATCAAGTTGAAAAATCGAATTTTGAGGATTCTGAGGTGAAGGATTGTGATGCTATGCCTGTATTGAGCTCCATTGCGGAGGAATTCCAATGTGATATTGATCAAAGTCTTAACATGCAAATGGAGCTTGGTTCATCGTTCGTACTGAACGATTATGGTGAACTTTTCGACAATTTTACTGCCTTCGACAATCTTCTAGTTAGTGGCAGTTTTGATGGGCTTGAACCTCCTGATCTTCCTGATTTCGACTTTGAGCTTGGAAACGAGGAGCTTGCTTGGATTGATGAACCAATCAATTTCGGCAACATGCTGCCCTCAAGTTTTGTAGCTAGTAATTAGTCTTTTCTTAATTTATTTAGGCTTATGTAACAAGGAGAGTGAGTAGTAAGTTTTGAACTAGGCAGATCTTAAGATGCTGTTTGTTTTTGTTTATGTCGAGTTTAAGTTTTCTTATTTACTGTCGGCGGTATGTTTCCTGAATTCCTGAGGGATGAGTTTGATGTAAAACTGTAAAAGGGTGAAGATTACTCTGGATTTTTCCTGTGCTTTTAAAGCAGTCCATTGATTATTCACCTTTTGTTTATGAAAAATGTTCCGAGTTTGATCATTAATGTGAAAATGTCACCGATGTGTTCAAATTCCGCTGTAAAATTCACCTTTTGTTTATGAAAAATGTTCCGAGTTTGATCATGAATGTGAAAATGTCACCGATGTGTTCTAATTCCGCTGTAAAATCCATGGATGTCAATTTGAAATCGAAATTGTTAGTGAATGAGAATAAGTTGAAAAGGGAGGACTAGCTCTGTCTGGTGTTTTGAATCAATGTAAAGTCATATTCAAAGCGATTTCGAAAGTAGGATTGAAAGTGTTATATTCCAATAATCTTATCGCATATGATTCGAGATGTAAATGTTGTTTTCATAATAATTATTGGATACAATTCCTTCCTATATGATAAGACATGAGTAGAAAGGGTGTCATGTGTGGCTGCAAATTGCAATGCTGTGTGAGTGTGTGACAGTGTGATGGGGAGACTGGAAATTGCTTGTTAATTTAAAATTGGAATGAGGATGGTAACAATATTATTCCACCTGTCAAAAAAAAACAATATTATTCCGTCGTTCCGGATGTTTTCTTTTTGAAGCGGCCTCAAAAACATTATACTTCGTTCCTCATAAGCTTATATGGAGTATTATTTTGAATACTTCTATCATGTTTTCTTGAGTATATCCCGGAAATTCGAAATATACGATACATAAGGATCTTTTCTCAATAAACGATGAGTTTAAATTGCCGATACTTGAAAGGAGCCCGATTAAATTGCAAATAAAATTCTTTCTAGAATACAAAGACCATCAATCCATCTTAGACGAATCTCTAAATGGCCAATAATCTTTAATTGGAAAGTCAAAGTGTTTAAAGAAGCACAAATTCTTACTTGTGATGATTCACATTCGATTTAAATAATGTTAAAAAAAAGGGGTGATGAGACGTCACAAGCAAACCAACTGACTTAAAGAAGGCCTTTCTCTTGGAAGCTTCGGATGCAATCATCAAACATTTCAGGGATGCTTTTGAAGCCAGGAAACCCTAATTGCATTACCTTGCTAGTGTCCAAGTCATGCTTGCTTTGATCTCTATTTTCCTTGATTGCCCTAAATTTACAAATACGGAAGTGGGTTAATTTCACAAATCGCTAAATAAGTACAACTATTCTCTGTTAGTGACTTAGTGGCATTTTAATAAACGTAAACAAATGAATGAGAAGAAGGTAATATAACCATCATACGTGCTTTCATATGGGTACATTGGATATTTGACTTTAAGCATGTCGATAATCTCAGACCAATTTGCTACCGCGCCTGAGCAAATTAATCTGCCTTCCGCTTTGGTTTCCTCCATGGCTAATATATGAACAGCAACTACATCATCTATGTGAACAAATCGAATGTATCTGTCTTGAAATCCTCCATGTGCACCTTCAAAAAGACGTTTTTTTTTTCTAGTCAACGAATCGCTAAAGGAAATATACAAGTTCATCAGATTGACACTGAGGGACAGTGTAACACATTCTTCGTCTTAACTACTAGATCAAAACATCCATAATACCTTACAGTCACTTTTTTTGTCAATGAGTGGAGACTGTAGAGTCACATTGGTTACTACGGCCTTTGCGGGTATGCATGCATGCAACTCGACTTAGAATTGACAGAAGTTGACCCAACTCAAAAACCCAACCTTAACTGCCTGAAACCCGACATGACACGTCCCAAATTTTGGTGAATCAGATAGACAACATCGTAACCCAAGGCAAATTTGATAACCTAGATAATCCGTTCGTAAGTAAAAGAAGTAGGTCTCAATTATTCCTTTCATTTTAACATTATTAGATCCGTTGTGCGATTTTCTTAACTTAAGACCATCTAAATAAGAATTTGTGTAGAAAGAAACGAGACCTTTAATAAGATCAAGTAAAAATTTGAGGGTGCTAGATGGTTGTTGATTGAGTATTGGGCCGATCACAAAAGAAGGATGCACAACCACGAGATCGAGCCCACTTTCTTGGGCTGTTTTCCACGCCATCTCCTCTGCTACGGTCTTGGCATATGCGTACCACATCTGCAATATGTACGATGGATGAGAGAAAAAACAGAATGTCTAGAAAATGATAAACTTTTGTCCTCTCTATTTATATTTTATATATGTATGAGATAATATTTGACCTGTTTTACAATTAAACAAATATAACCGGATTAAGAGAGATCAACTATATAATAATTCTCAAAATAAACTAACAATAATTTCTCAATGCTTAGTCTAAGATTTTAAGAATATTATAAATGTGTAATGTAAAGAAAATGTGGTTCACAAAAGCTTTTTCACCCAAATAGATAGATATTAAATAATTGACATAAATAAATTCTCATTTTAGTAAAAACTTTTCGACATAAAATTGAAAATCTTAAGGAAAGTAGATAAATGATACCACAATCTCACATATGACCGTGATCTGTTCACATTTCTCACTCATTATGCAGGTAGGAGAGTACGTACTGAACCTCAGTACCATCTAACGACGACATCCTATTACCGTCCATAAAATACGAGAGGGTTTCAAATGAATCCTCTAAAACTCGAAATGGTTCTTACATTGTTCCGCTTGCAATACTCCAGATCACTCCAATGCGATCCATTGCAAAGCGAAATTTGATGGGTATCATCTCGTTGATTAATAGCATAACAAGAAGAAGTTAACACAATCCTCTTCAATGTTGTTGACTTTAAGCAAGAGTTTAGCACATTTGTTGTGCCTTTCACGATTGGATCAATTATCAAAGCCTACATATATATCACCCAAATACAAAAGTTATATGATATTCATTAATAACCAAATCGTATTATACAACGGTTTTATATAAGATCAACATCTTCTGTCCTATGATTTTCAAACAATACACCCTTTGTGATACACAGTGTGTTAATTTTTCTTCCGCATTTACGATATGTGCAATAATTTCAAATCTTAGCTGCAAATAACCCTGTATACAGGTTTAAACCCCATGTCAAGCTTTGAGTATCACCTCTCATAATTTTACCAACAAAACTAGTTAACATCTATAGTTTTTATACCTTGCAATCAAATGGATAAAAGATACGATGGGTTGATCTCAAGTTGTGAGAGTTCCTCATATAAAGCCAATGGTTGGAAATATAGAAGCAAAAAATCGAGGATAATTACTTGGACATCGTCGTTTTCACGAGGGGACAAAACAGGAGACGCAACATGGAAAACCCCATAAGCTCCTTGGACAGCCTCATCAAAACTTGCATCAACCGTCAGATTTGCTTCAAATAGCCTTAATCTTTCTTTGGCTCCCTCCATTTCTCTTAGAAACCCCACTTTTGTTTCATTCTCTGCCATTTCATTCATTTTGTTGAAAATTATTACGTCGAGTAAATTAAGACTTACTGCATACGACTCTCTTATTGAAAAACCATGTTGTTACGTTGAAATTGAAAGAGACGACAATAAAATGTGACGTATAATTAAAAAAGGAAAAGAAATTACCAGTATCACGGACGGTAACTCGGACAAAGTGGCCTTGGTGAAGTAGAGACTTAATCAAGTGCGAGGCTATTAGCCCGGTGCCTCCTGTTACACAGTATTCTTTCATCTCTCTTCACTAATCACTCACTAATAATACTACTTTTCCTCTTGAATGTGAGATTAATTAATTAAGGGATGTAATTAAGGAGCATATATAATAACACTTTCTAACTATGTCACTATATGCAACGGCGGTCCTGAGCTCGTACAGTCGTACATAAGATACGGTTCGTAGAACCGGGGCTTAAGACCTAAGTTGGTGAAGGCCCCGTCTCATGTTTAAAAGCACAGAGAATAGCATCATAAAACATAAATGAATAAATGAATAATTAATGTAGCAATTAGCATATAGCTGTATAGAGTCGTAGCGACAGTGACAGTTACTTTGATTACTCCGTATTATAGTAAGGTATGACAATAGAGTGGATTTCGAGTGTACATTGTTTAACTAGATTTGGATTTGTTCAAGTCTAGACGTCTAGTAGTCTGAATCGGATCCCTTAAACCGTCATTTTGACGTTGTATCCCTTACTGTCGATGGAGACATTTGTTCCAAAATATAGAATCCGAATTCCTAATTGTGTCGGTTCCAAAAAAATCACGTATGATCTACAAAGAGGTAAATAACTACAAGAATAAACTTATAACCTTGAGCTCCCTAAAGAGGTTAAAAACTACAAGATCAAACACCAACTTTATGAAGGATAACATAAACAACCATCATATTCTATATTCCTATGTCATTAATTAATCAATAAGGCCACAGTTTGTTTTGATTAAATGCCTTTATTCCATGAAAGAAATATTAAATTTACGAGACGAAGAACCTCAACTTAGTGGCCTGTTCCGTCACCTTTCATACAAGAGCATCTTCCGTCGACAAAGAAAAATAATTGTTTTTTTCTGGTATTAAAGACCTTAACTTTTTAAATGATGTTTTTGTTAGAACATACTGAGATTTTACTATACTTTACAAAAATATGCCTAAGTCCTAACCTTCTCTTTTTCCAGAGGCACTTAAATTCTGTATTCCAATGTTAGCAACTAGTACAAAATGTTAATTCTGTCCAAATTTGACATTCTTCCTTGACTTGAAGGTTGCACATGGGCTAGTTCATATGAATGTTGACGAACACTGAAATTTTGCGAAGCAATGACCATACAACATAAGACAAAATAAAAATATGGTTAGGCTAACCTGAATCGAATCATTTTATGAAAATGGAAGAAAATGATGTACAGAGCACCATACATAATTGTGTCAATAGATACAGATCATTGTCACACAAGCGGGAAAAAAAAAAAAAAAAAAAACAGGAACCAACCATAGGCATACTTACAGAAACCCTTTTTCTTGTAAGCTTCTAATGCAATCGTCGAACATTTGAGGAATGGATTTGAAACCAGGAAATCCGAGTTCCATTATCTTCCTGCAGTCCATGCTATGTGGGTTGTCATCTCCTTCTTTGTTACTTGGCCTATACCAACAACATAACAATGTAACTAATGTAAGGAAGATGTCATAAGGTATGTCCGAAAGACAAGGCAATGAGCAGCTTTATCGATCATTTAAGTTCAACACTCACTTGTCTTCAAAAGGGTACATCGGATACTTAGCCTTGAGCATCTTGATGATATCTGACCACTTGGAAACTGCACCTGAGCAAACTAATCGTCCTGATGCTTTTGTTTCCTCCATGGCTAAAATGTGAGCGGCAATCACATCATCTATGTGAACAAATCCTATAGTTGTTTTCGGGTAGTCCCCTCGAGCACCTAGTCGAAAATAAATTCCATCAGACTTTCCTTTTCTCAATTCTATTTCCTTTCTAATTACTCTGTATCTCATTTTATTACGGTAACATCTCTAGCACATTCAAATAAAGAGCAGAATTACACCAACTAGATCCAGTGTGCTGGTTGGCTGAGGAGATAGAACCGGACCAACAACAAAAGATGGATTGACAACAACTAGATCAAGGCCATTGTTTTTAGCGACTTCCCATGCTGCCTTCTCCGCCATTGTCTTCGCATATGCATACGATAGCTGCATTTCAAAGCATTGCACATATTATTAGAGATACAGAAATTCAGAGGCACAAAATTCAGTGACAAGAGCAAGAATTTAGATTACATTGTAGCGCTTGCAGTAGTCCGGATCACTCCAATGAGACTCATTTAGAGGAGAGACTTGTTGGACATCATCACGGTACCGAATGGCAGAGCAGGATGAAGTGAGTACTACCCTCTTCACGCTTCCTCCCTTTATGCACGAATTCAGTACATTTAGGGTCCCTTTTATAGCTGGATTGATTAGGAGCTCCTACCAAACAACGAAATTGTCACACATTACAAAACATACTTTGTGCACTATTTAAGGCAATTTAATGCACATTGTTTGGGTGTCTTAAGATCGACCAGCCTACGATGAGGCAAGGCGCAATGGGATGATGGTGTCCTATATGCCTATAGTATCTCCATAGTTCAGAATGTAAATGAAACCAGGTTCTACTCTAAGCTATGACTGCTGATCTCACACACTTCACCAACTAAAATGATTTAACATATTCGATTTCGTATTCACAAAGATTTCTACTACACAATCTAAAACTGGCCTTTATCTTAAAATTACTAAGCAACAAAACTACACAACATTTCAAAAAAGGTAAACAGGTTAATTTTGACAGTTCAATAATCAATACGACGACGATTCATGTTATCCAGCATCACCTCATTCTACTGTATCAGGCAATCTACATTGTTTATTACTGTCTCCGTCTCATTCATTTGTTTACCTTTTTATTCTCCGTCTCATTCATTTGTTTACCTTTTTATTACTGTCTCCGTCTCATTCATTTGAAACAACTCCACGTGTTATTATAACGAGAGTAAAGTTGTGTATATCCGACTACTATGGGATCCTGAAGCAACGCCGCAATGGGATGATGTTGTTGCTATATGCCTAATTGCCTATGGTATCTCCATAGCTCAGAATGTAAATAAAACCAGGTTCTATTGTAAGCTATGACTGTTGATCTCACACACTTCACCAACTAAAATGATTTAACATATTCGATTTCGTATTCACAAAGATTTCTACAATTCTACTACACAATCTAAAACTGGCCTTTATCTTAAATTTACTAAGCAACAAAACAATACTACATTTCAAATAAGGTAAACAGGTTAATTTTGACAGTTCAATAATCAATACGACGACGATTCATGTTATCCAGCATCACCTCATTCTACTGTATCAGGCAATCTACATTGT
The DNA here is from genome assembly GCA_018983105.1 of Silene uniflora. Lineage (NCBI taxonomy): Eukaryota > Viridiplantae > Streptophyta > Magnoliopsida > Caryophyllales > Caryophyllaceae > Silene > Silene uniflora. Next base: position 11,590 of record JAGPOY010000570.1, on the reverse strand, counting down.
TTATTACTCTTCGTCTCATTCATTTGTTTACCTTTTTATTCTTTGCGAGTGGTATTTAATCAAAGGTAAATAAATGATTGAGACGTAAGTCAAACCACAAATAATAAGACAATATTAGTGAACAATTGAACATACATGAACATCATCATTAGAGCGAGGCAGGAAAACAGGACAAGCAGTATGGAAAACTCCATCAACACCATTAATGGCAGCATCAAAACTTCCTTCCACCATTAAATCAGCTTTAAACAACTTAAGCCTTTCCTTTGCACCTTCCATTTCGAGTAAAAATCCCACCTTTTCTACATTTTCTGGGGACCCATATCATCAAATCTCATGTCATTCATTTGCAGTCAATCAAATTAATTAAATTGAACAGTCAAAAGGGTGGTCCCAATTTTAACCATTAATTTCAGTAAATCAGTAATGTACACAGGTTATTCTAGCTTTTATTCAATTGGGTTAATATCGATATGATGCGAATTTTGAAAAACGTAAACAATCAAATGAAACGGAGGAAGTGCTGTATAAAATTACCAGGATCTCTGACAGTAGCACGGACAGTGTGGCCATGCTCAAGTAAGTAGTTGATTAAGTATGATGCTATGAAACCAGTTCCACCTGTTACACAGTATTCTACCATTCTACATGGGACAATACTACTAGTAGTAGTCCTAAATATGTGACACAATAGTAGAGCTGAGCAAAAAATCCGATTATCCGAACTGATCCGATATCTGATCCGGATTCGATCCGAAAAAGTGGATATCCGATCCGAAAAGCAGTTTGGATCGGATATCTGATCCGAAACTTTCGGATACGGATCAGATATCGGATAGTAGTTAAAATTTTTTGGATATCCGATATTCGATAATTTTTTAGATTTATGACTACATATGATTCATTACCACTATATTTTGTTCTAGTCCAATGTCCAAAAAGAAATTTGTTAGGATGTAAAAGTAAGGAATATTTAGTGTTAAATTATTGTAAAAAATTTACATCCAAAATCGATTTCTAAGATAAAGAAAAATACAAAAAAAAGTAATAGTCTTGAAATCGGATCAAATAATGGATATTTGGATATCCGATCCGAAATTTGCGGATACTAAAAATTGGATATCCGAAGGTTTTGGATCAAATATCGGATAATGAAATTTATGAGTTTTGGATATGGATATCCGATCCGAAATCGGTTTTGGATCAAATACCTGATCCATACTCTACCCTACACAATAGTAGAGAAAATAAGAAATTAGTGCGCACCAACGATTGCGGGTGCGGTCCCTAAGGACGAAATAGAGTGGTTAAAACTCGGTGAAATTCTCGGGAAACACAGGTTCAAGCCTCACAAAGAGCGATCTTGTGGAGTGTTTATTACCCGAGTTCATGTCTAATAGGCTTCGAGCATGTCTCTCTCAGGTGGCATACCTGTTATACGTGGTCTGCAGGCTATTACGTGTATCCGAGGGTTTACCCAGTGTACACCAAAAATATCGGTTGCGGTTCCCTAAAAAAAAAATAGGCGAGTATGTGTATCCGAGGGTTTACCCATAGCACACCAAAAATAACGTTGTGAGGGAGCACCAAAAAGAAAGGAAAAAAAAAAAAAGATTGCGGATGTAGGGTTTTCTCGCTATCCAAAAGAAAAAAAAAAGTGAAAAATTAGATCTTTGACTTTATGGTGCTTAAATTTGTCATGTCTAATGACTTTGTTTTTTCAGAAAATTTACGTGGTGACAGACTTTACACATGGTACCTTGTTTTAAACAAGAAACAGTAATCGATTATAGCTTGTTTTTATGAGCTCAAAAAATACATACTCCGTATTTCTTTTTTTTTCAAATTGATTATCTTTATGAGAATTCGATTTGAAAGAAAAATGTCACATTCTGAGCTTGTAGGTAAGGTTTTTGTCCATTAAAGTTTTTGATTGATTGAATTTTTACAGACCATATTTTTTTTGTCACGATTTTCGAAATTGACATTTTTTTTTTTAGATTAACCTGTTTACAAGATACTCGGTTTGAGAAAAAAAATCCAGAGTACTTTATAACTTGGGTGATGTACTGCATTAGTGTAGTTTCTGAGCATTAAGATAAAACTTTAGAGTATTGTTTTAAAAATTATGAATTTAATTATAAATTTCTGAGTTCTTTTACTTCATTAAACTAAAAAAAAATACATATGGTTTGACGTAAGAAAACTAAAATGTAATTTGTTTTTATTTTTATTATTATATAAAAAATGGGAAATTTAGAAACAAAATGAGTTACGAGTACGATAATCAGGGACGAGTTTTAAAGCGGGAAACGAGGATAGATATACAGATCCCCTCTTTACTAAATGAATAGGTGAACTCACAAATTTTCCCTCCAAAAAGCATCTTTTTAAATAAGGAAGCTATTGATAACTTAATTGCATTCACTAAATAAGAAAATTAATAAATATAATGTATTTTATTATATAATTCTCTTAATTATAATTAATCTTTTCATCAAAATATATAATTTTCACTAAACACTAAACTATAATATTTTAAATAAAATATAAATAAAGGCAGACTATAAAGTATTAAATTTTTTAATGATGTTATTATTTGAGAATGACTTGACTCATACTATGTGTATAAACAAAACTATATATCATTTTGATTACTTTTATGACAAAACAAAATTGAGAAAATCTATAAATTGGATTCATTAGCTTTGTGGTATAAAAACACTTTTTAAAAAAAAATACATTTCAGCATATTACTCAATTCTCTTGGATAATTTTCAGTATCTTTTTTTTCTTGAAACAAAATACAATGAGAAAAAATGAATAATTAATGAGATAACATTATTATTTTACAGTTCAATATTACAGTTCACTTTTTTTTCTCATATCAAAATATAATGACGTGAAATATGAAAAATTGATGAGGTGTTAATTAGCATGATTAAGTAATACTCCTTCCAATTCACTATAATCACTACAACTTTCAATGGCACAATACTTAAGAAAAACGATTATAAAACAATAAAGGACAAATGTGGGGTTTGTTTGTAGGAGAGATGATGAATTATTAGGAGTTAAATAAGGAATTGTGGGGTCAAAATATTAAAGAAAGTAATAAAATAGGAGTAAAAGAGGTGTGTGTGGTTTGATGATAGGAGAGAGGGGTGAATAAAATAAGAGTAAAGTTACCAAAAAAAAGAGTGTAGTGATTACTTGAATAATCCGTTTTTGGAATATGTAGTGATTATAGTGAATAGGAGGGAGTACAAAAATAAAAATTTTTATACATACCGCGCATTCATTGCGCGGGATCTAATCTTGTACAACTACTCTTCATTAAGACGGATATAATCGTCTAACCGTCTTGAGAGAGACCAATTGGGAAGGAAGTCCGGGCAGCCGTTTTCATTGTTTTAGGACAGAAATAAACCGCCAATTCTTGCTGAGTATATATATATAGAGTTGGGTTTTAGACGTTTTTATTTAAAATCTCGCATAAGAACTTCTCTCTTCTCTTCCACACCAAAAATGGCGACAAAATCATCGGAAATTGCCGATAAAACTGCTGATTTTTTCATCAAATTAGGGTTTGATGAACGAACTGCGCGGAATACGTTAGCTAATGCTAAACTTACCAATAATCTTCTTGCTCTAATTCATGAGGTATTTCTTCTTTTCTCTTAGAATCACATTAATTATTCTGCTGAATTATCGTTTTCTGTATAATTTATCGTTTTATTTTTTTCTTTGATTGAATAATTAGGCCGGTGTTACCGATGGTAGCAATCGAACTGCTGGAAATCTTCTGCATACTGTGATTGTTTTGTTTGTATTTTGTTAAATTTTAATTTTGATTTTAGTATTTGTATGAAATTGCAGGTCGCGACTAAATTTCCGGCGAATGCGATGGTGCATCGACCGGCTTTAGCCGAGTACGTTGTGTCCTCAAAGGTCAGCTAATATTCTATTCCCTCTGTTCTAGTGAATAGTTTACACTTGCTTTATTTTGTGAGGGAAAATCAAGCAAGTGTAAACTATTCACTGAGACGGAGGTAGTAATTTGTTTTTGGCCGTGTTTGCAATTATCTTGCTGGTAGCGTAGGCCGTTTTGTTATTTTAGTGATGATGTAATTTATTAGCAATGGTTAAACACTGTTAATCAATTGGTTGAATGCATTGGGTGCCGGTGGTGTTTAACTTAATAGCAAACGGTAGCCACTATTGTGTTAGTGAATCTGTAAATATCATGATTGTAATTTATTGTGATTATTCCGTGTCAATGATTGGCGCTGTGATATTTTCCTTGGCCGGACGAAATTAGTTGAGATCCAGCATACCTCATAGAGATTGACTTCGTAAATGACTTGTGAATGATTTGTACTCCTAGAACTTTTATTCTATGGTAATGTGGACTTTGGGTGTTAGACGAAATTACAAAACTCAATGTGGCAATGATCCCACTGCTGACTATTACTCCGTACTTGAGGATGTAAATTGAACTTTCTTAACTGAAGTAAAATAGGTAACTCGAGATGGACGGAGTTTTATGTATTCCTGCTATGTAGTTCCAAGTTTTGAACTCCGTTTCCTTCTTATTGTCGATCTCTGTGTGCGTTGTGCATGGATGTCTCAGTTATGCGTGGAGTCGTTAACTGTTTTAAGCATTCTTTTTACTTTTATGTAGATTAAGACTCCAGCTCAGCTAGACGCTGCTTTCACATTTTTTTCAAGTATTGGTCATGACAATTTCGATCCAAGTGACTTCGAGAAAGCTTGTGGAGTTGGTAATTAGATCATTTATCCCTTTGATATTTCTTTTGTGCTTATAAATTTTCTAAAATTGTGATTTTCATCCTTTTCCTTGTTTAATACCTATTAAGTTTCAATACTGATAATCGTTTTTCTCACCCAGGTGTTGAAGTTTCTAATGAAGAGGTTCAGCGTATTGTTGGTGAAATATTTGAGAGCAAAGTGACGATTGTGGAGTTGCGTTATAAAACAAATGGTTGGTAAACTCATTATGTCGAATTCTTGATGATGTTTTACTGTTGTTTGATTTGGTGTTAAGTAGTTTTGAGACCCCAGTTAAATATTGGAGTATGTGCTAGACTGCTAGTACAATCCATTTAGATTTCATGTAGTGGCATCTTAACCATTTAAACTTGGGCGAATCAGGTTCCCGTAACTCCGTAAGACATCATTCCAAATTTCTTGTCAATTCATAGAACGAATAGTTGCTTGGCAAATGACAAGTTGTTCTACATGTTGTTGAGATTTTTTATTTCCTGCTCTCTACATCTAGGAGCTGAAAATTGAGTACTGTTCAACAAGCACAATATCAGCCCACTTTAAGTCACTTTTGCGGGTCTGAAATGATCCATATTACACAGCCTTAGATCTATGAAGTGGTGACCAATGGATCCGAAATAAAAAGAAGTCAAAAAAATAGATTTCTAACGACAAAGGATGGATTCAGTCCAATTTTAATAGGTATGTTGATGTTCATTATTGACAACGAAGTGATTAAGTATTCTTAGAAGAACAGTTTCTTGTGTCATAGTCATAGGTACAGTGATCTGTACGGCTATACCACGTCAAAAATAGTTGTTTTTTTTTTTTTTACTGAAAATGGGACCAGCTTAGGATTCTGGTTGTTGAGAACTGGAACATAGTGTAGCTTATGAGTGCTGAGATGTATTTTGAGACACTAGCAGTTCAGAAATCAGCAATTCATGGTTTTTTTATTATTAAATATTTATTTTAACACACTATTTGATAGAGATGTAGATGATGAGGAAATGCTAAAAGATATTTGGAGGAGTTCTCTGATGGTTGTGGATGTTTCTCTTTTATTATTCTTGTAGGGTTTCCACCCGTTGTAAGGTGCTTAATGGGTTATGAATGTTACTTACTAATAGCTTTACCAAATATTCTCTTTACAGAAAACATCGTCTGTGGATTTTAAATTATTTATGCTGTCTTTATTGAGTAGCTACTTACATATTGTATTATTTCTTTATCAGTTGGCGATTTGTTCAAACGTTCCCGTGAGAGACAGCCATGGGCTGATGCAAAGATTGTCAAGGTTCGCATTTCCACCCTGTCATCGAACATAAATGTTGATGTACATCAAAATGTTAAGTTCTGACCTCAATATGTGTTACATATTTACTTATTAACTGTTAATTCTATTGTTTGTTGGTCATCTTTCCTTGTCCAGCAAGTAATAGATACTAAGCTGCTTGAATTACTGGGTGAAAGGACTGCTGCTGATGAAAAGCCAGTCAAAACGAAGAAGGAAAAGCCAGCTAAAGTTGAGGTCTGCATGCTATATTTCTACTGTCCGTATATCTGAGCATAGAATCCAACGTGTCATTTGCTCATCTTACTTAATCCAACGTGTCATTTGCTTATCGTTTGTATTATTCGTATATCTCGCGTTGGGAGTTGCCATGGATATGCTGAATTTTCTTGTCCTGATGACCTATGATCTCTCTCTCTCTCTCTCTTGTAGTGGGATATTGCTGAATTTGTTGTTTGGGGCTATTGTTTCAGGACTGTAACAACGGTGAGGACCGTATTAGTGAACTGCCAGATGACATTCTTTTAACTTATATACTTCCTGCTGGGATGAAAGAGGCAGCGAAAACTAGCATAATTTCGAAACAATGGAGATCCCTTTGGGCCAAGCGAACTGATTTGGATTTTAATTACTTGATTGTACTCCCAGAAAGTGAACCTAATCTACCGGGTGATCCTAAGCTAAATGACTTCTCTATTTTTACAGTAGGCGAAAAGAATAAATATATAAATTGGGTGAATCAAGTAGTGGGTTTGCATTGCAGCCCATACATCGACACATTCAAAGTTGCGTTTAAGTTCGATGGGAATGATGGTCATCATATCGACAAATGGGTGACATTTGCTTTAATGAAGAAAGTTCAAAACCTGCAACTGCGCGTATATTCTCAAGGAGCTGTATACACTCTTAGCTTCGACACCATAAAGCCATCTTTGAGTGTCGTTGATAGTGGCCTCAATTACCTCAAGACCCTTTATTTGAGAAATGTTGATGTGAGTGGAGATGTCCTTGAGTACTTATTGTCACAGTGTTGTCTCTTGGAACAGCTGTGTGTTATCCATTCAAGAACACTGGTGAGATTGAGGGTTGTTGATTTATGTTCAAAGTTGAAGAAGTTGTCAATAATTGGTTGCTCGGAGTTGGAAGAACTTGTGATTGATGCTGCCCATCTTGTATGTCTTAGATATGGTACTTTTTCGCATTGTACAAAAGCGGTGTTCAAGAGCATGCCGGCGCTGGTTGATGCGAAGTTTTACGGTTATTGCTTCTCTGTTTATTCTTCATTTTTCCAGCAAATCTCACACCTTGCTGCGCAGATCACCACACTTTACCTTGATCTTATGGTCAGTTTTTTTTTTTTATTTTTATTTTTTGCTTTTGTTTCTTATAATCCACTCATTATGAAGTTGAGCCCCTATTTTGGGCCCTTTCTGCAAGTTGGCTTTTCCAGCTGATGGTGTTTGGTTTTTGTGTCTTAGGGCTGGAACTTTCCTACTGGAGTTATGCCAATTTTCTGCAATTTAAAGCGGTTGAGAATACGAATTGATGGTAAGGTAAAATTTAACCTTTACTCCATGAACCGATTTCTCAAGGCATTCCCAACGCTGCGTGAACTTAAGGTTGAGGTAATATTCCACTTACAAGCATTTCTGTCTCTCTCTCTCTCTCTATGCACATTTCACATTATTTATGGTGTAAATCCTTTTTTTTCTTCTTCGTTTTTCTTCTTTATTGTGTTGCCTGACATGTTGATACGGAGTATATGCTATTGCATCCGAATGATTTAGAGTTTAGGGCTTTGTTGTTGTTTCTTGAAGTTCTTCATGAGGTGAAGTGTGGAGTGTTCACTTTGACGATCTCTTAACGTGTTGCAGCTTTAGTCGTTTTGGGTTATAATTATTTTGAACTTGCAGATTGTATGGGATAGGAGTAGGGATGATGAACTGCTGGAGGAGGGTTTTGTTCTGGAGGAAGTGGACCTTTCTAGAGACGATGTTGAGGTAGCGAATATGTATGGTTGGCAATACTTTGAAAGGAAGGAGCAATTAGTATTAAAGCGAACACAACTTCCAAATCTTGAAGAACTCCAAGTAGTTGGATTCAGTGGGTACGATGCAGACGTTGATTTAATACTTTTTGTTGTGCTCTTGGCCTCTAATCTGAAGACCATTATATGTGATCCTAGCCGGTTTATTGCTCTTACATCTGAAGAAGTCGCTGAAACAAGAAGTCGTGCTGCTAAACTTATGAAACTTATTCGTCCTAAGATAAGCCTAGTACATTTATAAATTCAGTTATCTACTTTCTTCCCAGATATCAACATATGTTACAATATGTACTATTCGTCTATTCAAAACTTCAAATATTATGAGTTGATTTTGAGATTTCAGTAATTGTTTTTTCCATGAAAATATAAAGCTGGCTGACTGACGGGGTTTTGCGTTGATGTAATGGATTCTATACTTCTCTATTTATCTCCGCACGGGGCAGTCCGACTAGTAGTATCCAACTACAGTAATTATTTATTTTGGTGGACAAACCAATTTGCCCCCAGGTGGAGTCTAATGGTTAAAACTTGAGTCAAATTCCCAGGAGACCCAGGTTCAAGCCTTCCCAAGCGCAATTTTGTAGTCTATTTATGGCTTGGGTCCATGCCTTATAGACTTCGAACGTGGATTTTGATTCTTCGCATGTTCACGATCAATTGATCAGAGATTGTTTATTTGGACATACGATTGCATGCGTCTTCAATCGGCAATAGGGGCCTAGGGGGTATTGAGAAAGTAGTAACTACTCATCGACCCTTCTAATTTTGTATCAGTATTGGAAACTCTTCAGTAACATTTTTGAGTTTTGATGTAGTGGGATTTGAAATTTTATTATACAACAATCCTTATGAATGCAGCGTACATTCTTATGCATTCTTAATTTCCTTATATAAGAGATTAAGAGCTTAGTTGAAGTTGTCGAGGGGAGATGTGAAATTCCCGACAGCTAAAGGCCATATCTATTAAAGAAAACCCTTGTCCTGAAAACTTTTAATACAGTCGTCGAACATTTGAGAAATCGGCTTAAAACCAGGATGTCCGAGTTGCAGAGTCTTGTTTGAATCCATGCTATGAGGCTTGTTATCCCCTTTCTGACTTCCGCACCTACAATGACAGTAGGGTAACTCGAGTCATGTACTACAATAGTTTGAATGGAAGTCATTAGTTGTATTTCGACTACTCACTTGGTCTCATACGGGTAAGAAGGATATTTAGCTTTCAGCATGAGGATGATGTCTGACCAATGAGCCACTGAGGCCGAGCATATAAGTCTCCCTGTTGCTTTGCGTTCTTCCATTGCTAGAATATGTGCTGATATTGCATCTTCTATGTGAACAAACCCTAGTGCTTGGTTCGGGTATTCTCCTATTGCGCCTAAAAAACAACATATACGGTATTATTAATTAATACCCTTGCTGTTTTCGCAGTTTGTTACATTTCCTGTAACCCTGTTAAAGGCCATTCCATTAGATTTTCCTAAGTCCGTTTTGAAAGTAAATGTATACAACTTCTGATTTTGAGAATTCTCCTGGTTTCTGAGGATCAGTTGTTGACAGGTTTTACCTTTGATGATTCCAAGCACTAATAGCAGTGTGCTTGTTGGCTGAGGTGCAAGCAGCGGACCTACGATATACGATACGACTACCAAGTCAAGGCCGAGTAATCGTGACTCGGTCGAGTAAAAGTTGTATTCGGCCGAGTAGTCTTTCGGCAGAATAAACCTCAGCTTCTGCCAAACGGTTACTCGGTCCAGTGTAACTGTAGCTCGGCCGAGTGCGACGTACTCGGTCGGGTAATGGCCTGCTCGGCCGAGTATACCGTACGAAGCGTCGTCTTCATTAGTTTTGGTCCCTGCAACATAAAGAGATATCGGTCGGAGTGCGGGTTCTACCCGTAATTCATCCCTAATAAGTGCCTAATAGTACTAGTATATTACGAACACTTTAGTTACAACTTTCTATTGGTCGATCAGTTTCAGCATTACTACTTGTGACTTTGTGAGGATCATAGAACACAACACGTTACTCAGCGCACGCTACATTAGGTACACCTTACTATGCTTACTACTTATTGTTTTCAATTCGCATACATGATAAACACGGTAACAGCAAATACACGCATCTTTTCTAGCAACCAAACATTATGGAACAATCTATCTTGCATACACGTGTCTCTTAGCAACATGCCAAACATGAAGGAACTACACACCTATCACACATCCCTTTACCCACGCGACGTGACTGACTTAAGCATGTAAGGGCCATGACTTTGAGATGAGGGTGCCTACCCATCCAAAATCGATGTTAGAGGGATCCCTACGGCCTACACACATACACCAGGTTCTTTTTATTTGACTCGCTACGTTCATTAGGCTCATTGGTTACAGGTTCCAGAATCGTTCGCTCTGATACCACTTTGTAACACCCCCAACCAGTAAGGAGCCTTAGCAAGGACCTTCCCTATTGGGCAAGGGTGTTACCATCTCGGTTTCCCGAGGTAGTGAGAATCAAGTAAACAACAAGGACACTTTAATTACATTATCAACCTTTACAACATACAACAACTTCTAAGCTACAAAAGAAAGATACAACTCGTCTATGCTATGACTCAACGCTATCAGCTCAGCTACGTGATCTGCCATGACTCCGATGCCTCGACTCGCCCAAAGACAAACACTGCGATAACCTGAAAGCCAACTGCTCACCATTCACCAATAGATCACAACAGGTCAAAGACAACAACAAACGGGGCCAGCCAACTGTAAGCATTATATCGAGTTAGCTAAAGCAATTCGTCATAATAAATCAGCCGAAGTCAGTCAGCCAACCATGACGGCCATCACATCTCAGCCGGTGACCACGGCCTTGTCACCTCGGCCGCTTATTGGAATAAGCAAATACCCAAGTCTAAATGTGCACATCCTCCTTGCGACGGGAGAGTCGCAAGAAGCAATCGAGAGGCGTGAAACCATCTCCCGATGTTGGTCCACTCAACCGGAACATTTACCACAACCTTTCAGCCGATACCAATGAATTCAATCTCGACAATCGCTAACAACACAATGGAAACACGTATGCAATTACACTATAGATTGAGTAGGTAAACCTACCTGCTTTACGCCAATCCGTCACGCAGCCGCTTAGCACATAGACACGTAATTCTAGTATCCCCTTGGTCTCATCATATACGATCCTACAACGACACTTATGCTTGCTATATCTGTAACACCCCGATTTATGAAGGAGCCTTTAGCAAGGCATTCCCTAGTAAACCGGACTGTTACCATCTCGGTTTCCCGAGGTAGTGAATAACAAATTAAACTCCAAGGCAATTTATATAATTACTTTAACTAAATTATTACAAAACTTCCCTTACATCAAAATACAAAAAAAACTAACAGCGGAACAAACATAAATAAAAGTGAAAGTCTTCTAAATAATGATCTAACTACTAAGTCTTC
>JAGPOY010000569.1:16894-40042 GCA_018983105.1 Silene uniflora | reverse complement strand
TTATTATAAATAATAATAATAATATATAATTCTAATTATACTTATAAAATACGGGGTATTACAGTCTTCCCCCCTTAAAATGAACTTCGTCCCGAAGTTCACTCCCGACACACATCTGAGCATCAACCATCTCGATAACAACATATTACATATCAAAGTATTGCACACGCGATCATATCCAACACAGTCAAACATAAACTAAGCATAAATAGAATCATAAATAGAATAGGAAATGTTACAATTAGTATTGGTTGTTTTACGACTTTTTGACCTTTAAATGACTAAAGTTTACATGTTGGTTGTAATGGGCTTTAAATTCCCATTATTTTAGGATCCTGATTTTCGCAGTACACATTTTACTCAATGCAGTATACTATTGACAATTTTACCCCTCTCATTTCCACCTTCATTTTCTCCCTCTAATCCCTCTCTCTAATATTTTCTCTCTTTAATATCAAAATATCAATAATTTTTTTTTTGGTGACCCAAAGGAACGCCCATCAATAATGTTAATTCATATAAATTCATCTCAATTTTTTCTCAAATCTCCAATTTAAGTGGTTGATAATACTAATTCATCTCAATTTACGACTCAAATCTCAAATTTAAGCGGTTGATGTCGAGATCGATACGGATTCGTCGCCGTCGATGGTGCTATTCATAAGAGGAGCGGCGAGTGCATTTCGTGCGGCGGTAGAGGGGCGACGGTGATGGTCGGCGCCGGCAGAGAGGCAACAGAGGGGCAGCAGTGGTGGTCGGCGCCGGGAGAGAGGCGGCGCTGATCGTCGGCGGCGGCAAAGGGGAGGCGTGGCTTTGTACATGATTGTTATTCCCAAATGGCTTTGTATGATTGTTTTTATTCCCTTGAATGTCTGATGCAGTTTATCAGTCTTAGTACTATTCAAAAGATCCACGCAGATGTTAATAAGCTTGTTGATGATTAATCCAGTGACACAAACAGACAATGTTTTTGCTCAATTTACTTGACGTAGTAACGATACTACGTGTTTGTACTATTTTCATTAGTTACGACGACTACGTAGTAAATGTGGTACTAAATTACCCGTTCGTCACTTGAATAATCGTTCATAATTGAAGAATTTTGTTGTAGTTGAAGATGGTTAATGTTTCAAGGTTTGAGAGAAGGGAGAGAGAATTAGGTTTATTGTGTGTTTTTAATGAAGGGCGAACAAATGGAAAATTTGGGGAAAAAAGTACTGTATTGAGTAAAAAGTGTACTGCGAAAATAAACTACGTTTTTAATATGTATATTGTTTTTTTTTTTGCCGTGTCCTAAAAAAATCGAACTGTCGTGCCCCGTGTCCGTGTCCGTTTTCATGCAACCTATGTTGAATGGAGAAAGTATTAATTAAGCAACGAAATTAAAGTCTTATTAAAGACGATTTTCACTCCCGATTAGATTAGGTGCAAATAAAAGATCATGACCAGTCTAAAAAAATTAAGACGGTCAACAACTAACTGTAAAAGAAAAAAAAAAGTTGAGGGAGTAAATAAGGTTGAGAAGATGTTAGAAAGAGTGGGTAGGTGAATCCGACCAATCGGCGTTGACGCTTGAGCTGTAGCCGGAATCCCTACCACCTAACAAAGGGGCGGTCATCTAATCTCATGCTGAATTAATCCAAGACAACTCCAAAATGGCACCAAAACCGGTAGCTGGTAACGAGAATTTAAATACAAGCAACTCAAGGAAGAGATGTTACACTGCAATGCCCATTTTCATAGCCTTAGTCGTCATTGCAGAGATCGCTTTCTTAGGTCGTCTAGACATGGCTAAAAATGCTGCTTTGGTTAATTCCTGGGCTGATTCCCTCTTAAACCGTCATTCTTCTTCCCAATCAACCGCCTTCGTTGTGCCACAGCACGACACTTGTGAGGCCTGGCTTCTCAAGCAAGATGCCTTGCCTTATTCCAGAAACTTTGATAAAGATCCCGTCCTCGTTGCTGGTTCCGAGCAGGTAAATGAAACTTGTGTACTTGTATTTTGGAAGGTTGCTGTTTTACCTCATATACTGATACTGATTGCGATGAATGAAACTTGTGTTTGCGATAATTTGAGCTGCTGTATCAGTATAGAGGCTTATAGGATTAATGGTTATCCCAAATCTAACCAATTTACAGCATAGGCGCTTGGACGGTCTCTTTTATCGTACTAGGGACGACTTGATGTCAAATTGGGTGAAGATCCTGCTCATTTTCTCCAATGAGAGATGATGGGGGAATCGGGATTTTAATTCAAAGAATAAACATTTGTAGAAAGTTATGGTATTAGGGTAAGTGGTCAGCAGCTTGTTAGCCATGTTTGAGTCATAAATATCAGTCTTTATGTCTTACCCCGATGAAATAAGTATTCTACTCATTCTATTTGTTGCTTCAGAATGGGCAAGTATCTTACCCTGATCAAATTTGCGTATCAGTTGCATTGTTTGGTAAATGGTAATTAATATGCTTGATAAAGATCGTTAACTAGTTATAGTGGTTTACTGTTCAGTCAAGTTTTGCCTTTTCTTTGGATGTACGAAATAACTAGATTGGAGACTTCATTTCTTGTTCTATAGTGGCATGCTTTAATTTAAATGTGAGAATCTCTCACTTTCATAATTGGTCAGGGCATTATGGATTCTTAATCTTATGTCTTTTCATGCATTGCAAAATAGAAGGCAATAACACATATTTTGATACATGCTGAACCTTTATCAATTGTTTTTTTTTTCTAATTGTAATTACGAAGGACTGGAACTCTTGCTCAGTGGGATGCAAGTTTGGATATGAGCCTGGCAAGAAGGCCGATGCTGCATTCGGCTGGCCTCAAGAGCATGGAACAGCTTCTGTATTGCGATCTATGGAATCAGCTCAATACTATGCAGAAAATAATATTGCCAATGCACGACGGTGGGTAAGCAACACATAGATCATAAGATAGTCTTGCTTGAATCTTGCCCTATTTTGTGCTGTGAGTCTGTGACACAGTTTAATATATTTGAACTAATTCCTTTCTCATTGGATTATGCGAAAAATAAATAAATCCGCCAAATATCTGTTTGAGAAGACTTATTCAGAAATGACTTTGAAGAGTTTTTATCCTTCAGTTGTAGGAGTTCAACAAGTCACTCTTTGTTTGAACTCTTAAGATATGTTTAGCTACCATCAGTTGTATGCTTTTCTGTGTTGGGTTTGAAATTTTACCATATACCTGTCTAGGAACCATCTTACATGACAGAGAGTTCCTCTAGTTTGGTTCTATAATCTACTGGTGGATGCTTAATTTTAAGGGGAAAATCAACAAAAATATATTGATATGATGACTGTAGTTGATCTTAGGTCTCGTGGGCAATGAAGTAAGACCAGTAGTAAAGAGTAAACATGAGTGTCTATTCTGTCTAACATTTAGAAAATGTAAGACTGTTGGCGCAATAAAAGTTATTAGAAGTATAAAGAGGAACCATAAATGGTTAAAAAAGGTGCTAAAACAAAGGTGAATTGGTAATTATATGCAAGATCGGTTGTAAAGGAGGTAAAAAAAGACGCATCTCCTCAAGATTTCTCTTGTTTTCCCTTTTCCCTCGGTTATTAGCGTTTTTTTGTTTTCTGATCCGTTATCTGCAGTCCATTATCTACACTCCTAACTTTTGGCAGGAAAGTTAACTGACCAAGGATTGAGGATGTTGAAGAATTAGGAAATCCAACCCAACAAGTGTTCTCCCGTTAGACACAATATAACAATCTCGTCAAGATTTTAAACTTGAGGGACGTAACTATATAAGGGTCAAACCCCCAACAATGGAGGCTCTACTACTTACAAATAACGATTACTCTTTATTGTTGTAGTTTGAATTTGGTCCATCACATATACAATTTTCTGTTTATTTTTATCGTTTGCGTTGCTTTGATCATGATAAGGACCAACCCTCTGTATGCGCTCCTGTGTCACTGTGAATCAGCATGACCGGGTTGAATCTGGTTGGCAGAATGCAATTTTCAATATAAAGTGATTGCTGCCTACACGACCATATTCTAGAGGTGTTTGTGCATTTGTGGATTCTTAGTTCATGCCTTATCACTGTTTATTCTATCTTGAGATGGCTGCTTCTTGCTCTCCCTCTTATGTTTGTGTTGGCCTTGTCAGGAGGGGCTATGATATCATTATGACAACTAGTCTATCTTCTGATGTTCCGGTCGGATATTTCTCTTGGTCAGAGTATGATATCATGGCGCCAGTGCAGCCGAAAACTGAGAAAGCTTTGGCCGCAGCCTTCATCTCTAATTGCGGCGCTCGTAATTTCCGTCTTCAAGCACTTGAAGGGCTTGAGAAGAGCGGGATAACGATAGACTCTTATGGTGGTTGCCACCGGAACCGCGATGGAAGAGGTTATTGAGTTGGATCGTAATTAGCTATTTTTGAACTTCTTTTGACATCTTATTTCTAGTTGCATTGCAGTTCTTTTTCTTGTTTCTGCATAATTTTGATATATTGGACCTATGATGACTAATGTTGTAATTCCGCTCCAAAGTCCATAACGTGTGTCCATTGTTTTTGGAACATCACTTTTCATGTATTGTGTTATTGCTTTCTCCGATCCTTTCCTGAAAACCCCATTTATACTGGCCTCTCATCAGAAGCATTGTAGATATTAAATCCTCTCTATTTTCATCATTATCTTTCTTTTTTCCTTTCTATTACTGCTTCATGCTCAGATGAGTGTGTTTTTGATTTTCTATGATATTTCAGTTGACAAGGTAGAAGCTCTGAAGCACTATAGATTCAGCTTGGCCTTTGAGAATTCAAATGAAGAGGACTATGTCACTGAAAAATTCTTCCAGTCGCTTGTTGCTGGTATGAAACCTCAGCTTTCAATTCTAACTACTGTTTCTTAGTTGACGTCAACATACTTTTGTAACCGTACTGCTGTAGGCCTGTAGTAATAGACTATTGGCACCTTCGTCAGCATCCTCTTTCCCTGGCCTTGTCGATCTACCCTCCCATAGCGACCATTAACCATATCACACTACCATTAGAGTACACTAACCACATGATATTACCACCACACCTAGACCATCTACACCCTAGTCAACATTCTCTGCCGCTCTAAACAATCTTAGGACAGGAGAAGGTCGATGATGGAGATCTTCGGTGGCGTCATAGGGTTGTAGGCTGTCTGGTGGCCTTGGGTGCTAGTGGGTTCAAATCTGGCACCGACGAGAAGAAGTGGTGTGTTTCTTGTGCCTTGGTGAAGGTTGTAGTTGTCGTGCCAGTTGTTTGGGTGATGATGGTGGGTTTGGTGGGCTTGGTAAATAGCTGATTTTGTTTGAGGTACTAAAATGACATAACCAAACACAAGTGTTTGGGCTTGCTCCCTCTTGGTAAATATCTGCTTTCTGTGGAATTGAAAAATCTTGTAACAATTTTGGGATTGAGACTTAAATGTTGTTGTTTGGAATTAAGGATGATAAAATTATGGTCAGTCGTCCCTATCAAAATGTAAAAAACTAAAAAGATTAATTATATCCTCTAGAAGTTTCAAATATAAACGAGTTCCTAATTTATTTATGTTATGCTTATTGTTATTTGAACTTGTAGTCTTGTACGAGTAGAATGTTTTTGGTGGAGTAGTGAATAAATTGCCCCCCGCGTAATGTGTTGTATTGGTGTCATACAACTGTAATTGGTGGAGCCACTATGGTTTCTAACTTTCTCTTGACAGGTGCATGTAGTAAAGAGTTCTGCACAAATAAGTTACGTCAAATGTCTTAGGGATTTCTTACTAATTCAAAGTAATTGAACCCTTATGGACAAGTAAAAGCTATTTACCACCTTATGGCATGAATATCATACATGTATGGTTTCTAAAGCAGACTGTTTTTTCTACGGGTGGATCAAAACTTATGTGGCAGATGTTAGTAACGAGTTGCAGCCATGCTGTTGTAGGTTTCAAAACTGTTTACCAAAAGCGTTAAATCTTCACTTATTCTAAAAATTTAATTTTCCATGTTTGGTTCTCTTTCTGATGACCTTTTTACGTATGTTTTCTCAATAATAATTAATATGGGGTAGTGTAGATTAAGTCAAGATAATGTCGAAAAAGATAAGACGATATATTTCAAAAAAATATTTAGTGGGAAAAAAAACGTAGTGGAAATCTTAAATTCCATCACGTAAGGGGAGCAGTTTAATACCTTGCAGACTTGAGTTACAGGAAACAGTTTCATTTAACTACGGAGTATAATTTTTATTAGAAGGTATTATTGGTCCATATTCTCATGTGTGCCTTTATTACTGACTTTAATCCACCCTAGCTTTTTGTGTCTAATATATTGCCTGCTTAGGTTATGAGAAGGATTTGGAAAATATGTTCTTGCTGAAAATTGATGAAGTGACTTAGTAAGTTGCTTCTTGTCAATAACTCTGCATTATACAATAAAATAGGCATAAAAAGGTCTGGTTGCTTGATACATAAAGAGTTTCATTCACGGACTAAGAAGACTTAATAACAATGTGGAAGATTCACTTTGTGATAGGTTATAGGAGATGAGACTGTAAGTATTACAATTGGCTATGCGCTGCAAGGCCTCAATGCTTCTATTTGATAAAAAGTTCAGGAATATTTCGAGGACATGGTTTATGGAATTCCGAGTGAGGAAAAAGTGTGATCTCTATAAATAGCTTGCTATTATCTATCTCACGAGATATATCACCTTTAGCATTGAATCATTGATCTTCACACTTCATTTTACCTTTCATTCAGTCATTTATTCTTTAGTTTGTTAGTATGATTCATAATTAACAACTACTTGGACATTGTTTCTTCATTATGAAAATAAAGTTTCAGCATGCAAATGTTACTCCTTGAATTGTAGTGAATACTTTTTCTGTAAAAGGGTGTTTGTTTAAGAAAGAAAAAAAACTCTGCTTATCTTTGGAGTTCTGTCCCGGTAGGTAGATGTCATGGAGGGAACTCTATCTCCGTTGAAAACTAGGACTTTAGAAGCCTAATCGCGTTAAGAAAAACCTCCTTCCTTTTAAGGCTCAAAAATTCATCTTTTGTCTCCACACCCCAACCTCTCTCCCACACTTCCCTTGCCCCCCCCCTCTGTCTACATGAGTTTATTGGTCAATAGAGGTTTCGTCATCGTATAGTTTCTAAAGCAGACTGTTTTTTCTACGGGTGGATCAAAACTTATTTTCATGTATAGAGCCGGTGAAGTACTTGGGTTCGAAACCATTCGGCATCAAAACTCCCTTTGGAGAAAACAAATAGGATCTGAAATGGGCATGCACAAGCATGGTTTAAGTTCTCGGTTGATATGTCTTGTATCGCGAAGATATATCGTATTGGAGGTCACCGGTACGAGATATCCCGAAGGTATATGAGGCAAATTAAATATAGGAGTGAATCGGCGAGACGACAGATTTTTAAAGTGTATCGGCCCAATATGAACCCCAAGATGGCTGAGTTATAACTTGCACCGGCAAAACTTTGTAATGAAAACAACATCAGAGCCTTAGTCCCAAAACTTTGTAATGAAAAACACTAAAAAATTATATAGTATTGGTCTAGTTAATTATTCTAAATAGATTTAATCTTAACTTGATATGGAATAGAGAGTAGATGATAGAATATCTACAAAATCTTTTAATATAAATATCACCGCGATAACCATGCCCCGGACCGCGAAGGCCGAGCTGAGGACGATTTTGCGACACTGTTACCGCAAGGGATACCGCGACTTTAAACCATGCACACATTTTTTGATGACATAGTTGCAGACTTGCAGTTCATCGTTTATGAAGTGTCTTTTGATAAAGTTGACTGTTTCTGCAGGGACTGTCCCTATAGTTGTTGGTGCTCCTAACATTGAAGACTTTGCACCTTCCCCCGGCTCAGTGCTGCACATAAAGGAGATAGACGATATTGCTGCAGTTGCCAAGAAGATGAACTTTCTTGCTGAAAACCCAGATGCATATAACCAGTCATTAAGGTACAATTTAGGCTCTTAGTGTCTTGCTTATTAGCTTCTCGCTTGCTCAGTTGCTCCACAGAAAAGGATCTCAGTTGTAATTTCTTTCTCTAAATTGAAGTACTTTTCCTTCCAAAAATGAACTGGTATTCTAGGTGGAAGTACGAGGGGCCATCTGACTCGTTCAAGGCCCTTGTTGACATGGCCGCAGTTCACTCGTCCTGCCGCCTTTGCATTCTTCTAGCTACTAGAATCCGGGAAAACGAGGAAAAAAGTGTAGAATCTGAGAAACGTCCTTGCAAGTGTTCCCAAGGCTCAGAAACTATTTATCATGTATATGTGAGAGAAAGAGGGACATTTGAGATGGTGTCCATTTTTTTGAGGTAATTCTTCAGTTTTTTTTCCCCAATTATCATCAATATTGAAATTTGTGTGAAAATTATAAATGGATCTTATATCAATTTTTATTAAAAAGTGATTGTCGCGACTTGTACTTGGGTAATTGCTATGATTTTTCATCTATGCTTTAAAATAGAAGTATTATTACTGTTTCAGTTTTGCTGATTAGCAATGTTGTTAGGATCGAGATTCTACTTTGGATCGATGGGGAAGGTAGGATCGAGTCGGTAAAATCGGATCGTAGAATCGTAAGATTCTACAAATTCACTAAATATAGTTTTTTCTTTGGTAAAAACATATTATTGAAGATCAAAAACACATATTTATTACATTTATCCATAAAATATTGAAAATTAATGATTTTAATATCATTGTTTCTACAACTTACACAAAATTTGGGTTTTACGATCATAATATAAAAATATATATTAATATTTTTATTATGGAATCGGATCGTTGGATCGTAAGATCGTAGGATCGTATTATGATTCTATCAATAGAAATTTTCAAATATATAGGATCGTAAGATTCTACCACTAGGATAGAATCGTAAGATCCAGGATCGACAAAGCATTTTTAGATCGTAAAATCGTAGAATCGTAGGATCGAATCGAGATTTTGACAACAATGCTGATTAGTCTTGTTTGCCATTTTTGCTTCATAGGTCTAGCAATTTGACACTGGAGGCCTTGAAGTCTGCAGTGCTGAAGAAGTTTGATGACTTGAGACATGTGCCCATTTGGAAACCCGAAAGGCCTGAAAGTATACGAGGAAACAACCTTCGAGTTTACAAAATATATCCGCTTGGCTTGACCCAAAGGCAAGCTTTGTATAGCTTCACATTCCCAGGTCCAAGGGAATTTAGGAGTCATATAGAAGCAAATCCGTGTTCCAAGTTTGAGGTCATATTTGTTTAATTTCTCCATTCTCTGTTACCACTTTTATGGGCGGTTGTATATTCATATAGCTTTGAGGATAAATTTTTTTTTTTTTCGAGCCGTCATGGCCAAGGTAGCACCAAAACAGACACAGATACGAAATGGACACATGACACGTCATCCCATGAAATTTAGGACATGAGACACATTTAAATTTAAATATTTTATAGTTACAAATGTACGATTTTAAAAGTATTTGATATTAAATAGGTTTTTCTACGTGTTGCCCCTGTACTTCTTTGAATTCTACGTGGTACTCCTCACTTTTCAAAAATATCACTGCAGTGCTGAAGAAGTTTGATGACTTGAGACATGTGCCCATTTGGAAACCCGAAAGGCCTGAAAGTATACGAGGAAACAACCTTCGAGTTTACAAAATATATCCGCTTGGCTTGACCCAAAGGCAAGCTTTGTATAGCTTCACATTCCCAGGTCCAAGGGAATTTAGGAGTCATATAGAAGCAAACCCGTGTTCCAAGTTTGAGGTCATATTTGTTTAATTTCTCCATTCTCTGTTACCACTTTTATGGGCGGTTGTATATTCATATAGCTTTGAGGATAAATTTTTTTTTTTTTTTCGAGCCGTCATGGCCAAGGTAGCACCAAAACAGACACAGATACGAAATGGACACA
The DNA here is from genome assembly GCA_018983105.1 of Silene uniflora. NCBI lineage: Eukaryota > Viridiplantae > Streptophyta > Magnoliopsida > Caryophyllales > Caryophyllaceae > Silene > Silene uniflora. Next base: position 30,098 of record JAGPOY010000569.1, on the reverse strand, counting down.
TGACACGTCATCCCATGGAATTTAGGACATGAGACACATTTAAATTTAAATATTTTATAGTTACAAATGTACGATTTTATAAGTATTTGATATTAAATAGGTTTTTCTACGTGTTGCCCCTGTACTTCTTTGAATTCTACGTGGTACTCCTCACTTTTCAAAAATATCAGGGTATCCCAAAACTTAATAAAAACATTTTAAAATACCCAAACTTTTCTAATTCGCCTCTTTAAGTGTTTAGTTTATACATGATTTTTTGACAACAATTTGCCATGCCAATAATATAAACCTGGTTTACTCAATCGCAAGCATATTTGCATTACAAGATTTAACTGATTAAAAACATAATTTTGAGTAGTTTGGGTGTTGTAGGAACATTTTACTAAGTTTAAGGGTACCACTGATGTTTTTAAAAATGCAGAGATATCACGTAGAATTCGAAAAAACACAGGGGTACCATTGTACCACGTAGAAAAACTCATATTAAAGTTATATAAGTAAGGTAAAACTTGACATTGACTACAACTCATTCTCATTTTTCACCTAAGACAAATGACTAATGTGCACAAATGACAAATATGGAGACATGAAGTGATATCTTAATAGTAACTAAAATAAAGGAATGGTGTATGATAAAAGTTTTAAAGTTATAGGATAGACCCATCTTATAATCGACCTTTTTCGACATTTCATTACTCGTCTAAATAACATCATTCTCGCCCAACTAAACTCATTTCCTCACCAAGCTCCACCGTAAAACAACTCACACCATTCACCTTAAATTCAACTTAATTTCGTTTGAAGGTTTGTCTAAAGTGTGTCCAAATACCATGGACACTTGTCCAAAATGTGTCCAAATACCATGCATACTTGTCGGACACGTGCCAAAATAAATAAATAAAGTTAAACACGGCTTTACAGGTGTCCAACACGTTTTGGTGCGTGTTCCACGAGTGTTGGTATCCGATACGGTGTCTGACACGGGAACGGGTTGAAGTGCTCATGCTACCTAGATAATGGCTTCATGCGATACATATAGGAGAGTAGCTAGTAGTTTCAAAACCCGTGATGGTTCACATGGTTGCTAATTTATACCCGTGATGGTTCACATAATTGTTGTGTCTGTAATAGCTTTACAGCTGATGCGTGCTTTATCCATGCGTTTTTTCTATCATTTTGCACGTATTTCTATGCATATTAGGTAGCGACTAGCTACTATTCTTCCGTGAATTGGCTACTTTGGGTTATTTGTATTCTATGCAGATATTGGACCTGAACCTGGGTATACAAGCTAAAACCCGTCCTCGGAGTTGCATTTTGGACACTAGTAAAGCTAAAGCTCGGAACCATCGCCTTGAGACGCGTGAAGATGAGAAGAAACATGTCATGAGTCTGCTGGCGTGCTGCTGAAGTCTGATGTTTAGTCTCTAACACCCCCAACCAACAAGGAGCCTTAACAAGGACCTTCCCCGTTGGGTAAGGGTGTCACCATCTCGGTTGCCCGAGGAAGTGAATATCAAATAAACAATAGAGGACACTTTATTACATCATAAGGGATTACATTGATACAACAAGCTAACCAACTATGAAAGAAAGATACAACTCGTCCATAAGCTATTACAGACTCTACTAACGCAGCTACATGATCATCCTCCACTCCGGACCGTCCCAACTCCTGAAGGCAGCATCAAACATCACCTGCTAGACAACTGCTCCCCATTCCCCAATGGATCATAGCAGGTCAAAGACAACAACAAACGGGTTCAGTCCTCTGCATACAAGTCATACGAGATAACAAGATAATACAACCACAACAATGGTTACTCAATCCTATCGGTACCGTTCATAATAGTCATCCAGCCGTCTCGGCCAATAATGCTCAACCAGTGACCGCAGCCTTGTCACCTCGGCCACTTATCGGAATAAGCGAAAACCCAAGTCCTAAATGTGCACATCCTCCCTGTGACGGGAGAGTCACAAGGAGCGATCAAGGGGAGTGAAGCCATCTCCCGATGTTGGCTCACTCAGCCGGAACATATACCATAACCTTTCAGCCGTTACCATCGAATCCACACACACTACATCGATTAACCAATTGCATGACAGATCTGATAGACATATAATCATCTCGTTATGAAACTAAGTAGGAAAACCCTACCTTTACGCTGTTCCATCTAGCAGCAGCACAATCACACAATCACGCAATCCTAGTATCCCTTTGATCTCATCATATAGGTTCCTAGAACAATGGTCACGTATGCTTACTATACCATCTCTACCATCCCACTGAAACTAATTAAAAGAACAACGAACTAGGAACTCACCTTGATGCGTAGCGCTACCCCTTGTCCCGATTCGATCTATCGTGAGGTCTCCTCCTTTGGTGTAAGGTGATTGGGGTCATAAGGTTTGGATAGGGAGAGGGAGGCATGTTTATAGAGAATTATAGGTTTTGGAAATGTTATGACGAAGAAATGAATAAATGATCCGTCGTCGAATCATTTTATTATAAGTCGTCGTGCTGACTACGGTTGACTTGGCCGAGTTAGAGACTACTCGGCCGAGTAGTGTAAGCTCGGCCGAGCTTCCTTAATTCGGCCGAGTTACATCAGCGAAGGTGGGTTCTAACACTTGTCTACTATGTCCAACTAACTATCCTTTGCCAACTCTCCTAAGGTCTCCAGTGGTCAACGGGTCAGTCAACGAGTCCTTAAGAGACGGGGTATTACAGTCTTCGCGCTCCTTAAAAGAAACTTCGTTCTCGAAGTTTTACTCCCCACATGTCTTCCAACGAGGTTAATGAAACTCTTAACTAAACAACGAGTTCATCACAACACATATATCTATTCCTGATATTCTACCACGCCACTCCTTTTCCGAAGTCAACCGGTACTATACGTTCCGAAGCTAACATTCCCAGGTTACTTTCGACTATGGTGGTAACATCTAACGTAACATACACGAATTACACATTAGAAGCAAGGCCATCAACTGTTGACATCAAACAATTAGCACTTAACGAATTAAAGTTCAAATAACCTTGGCAATTAAGCAATTAAGACGAAACATCATATCAATTAAGCTACCAAGACAATTAAAAGACGATTAAAGGACAGTTAAATCTCCTTTTATGTGCATGAATCTTAACCCTTTTACCTCTTTTACTGCCGCGGCCTTCTCTACTCCCCTTAAAAAGAGAACTTCGTCCCCGAAGTTCGCTCTCAAGGTGACTAGAAAGCGTCTGAGAACTAATCATGAGAAAGAACACAACACCCAAGTACTTGAGTATCGTTCATACTTATATCATATCGCTTCTCTTAACAAGCACGGAAGGTCATACGTACTAGGACCGCTATTACAAGGTAGCGATGCTAGCATATAGCATTACGCGTAGGACAAGCAAGTATAGATTATACGGAAACTGAACTGCATAGGTCACGTTCGGCTGAGACGGTCGTATTCGGCCGATCAAAGGTTACTCGGTCGAGTTGAAGCCATTTAGCCGAATTAAGGGCACTCGGCCGAGTAATGTCCACTCGGCCGAGTCCAGGGTGGGCAGATTCCCCTCTCGAGTTAAAACAAGCTACACTTGCTCTACCTTCTCCTGCAAACATAACACATAGAAAGCTTGTCCAAGCAAATCCGCTCATCATACATAATTGCGTAAAAGAAAATAAAGATGGCCTTATGGCTGCTTACTGTTAGGTTTCATATACCTCACATTTATAACATATCTCATATGTTTATGTTTAAGTTTAGTCATAAAACTTAAGGTGGATCTTATGCATGCAAAACATAATATAAAAGAGATTAAAAGGAAAACAATTTTCCTTACATTGATGCATGGATCGAATGGGCACAAGTAAGGTCTCCTACTTTCACTTGTTCTTGAGCCAAAACACAATGGATGATCTTCCAAAACCCACGATCTATGATGAGATCGTCTCCTTAAGGATTGTATCAAGAAAACGGATCTTAATACCAATACTACTTTGTTACTAGAAGTAAGTCTTAGTTCCTTAAAATTATTACTAAGATTTTACTATTACTACAACTAGTAATATTTTGATTATTAGTAAAAATAGATTTTGAGTTCTTCTCTCTAAAACTTGTAGAGAAAAGATAGAAGTAAGTAATTTTATTTTGCATGAATGAATTTTAGTGAAGGAAAAAAATGCTCTTAAAGAGCATGAGGGGGCAAGGTTGGGCTAGGGGAAGGGTGCCCTCTCATGGCACATCAATTCCACCAACTTTTGTCTTCACAATGCACACTACGGTAGACTAGGTTATGATTATGTCCCAACATAATCATTTTGCTTTTTACCTAGATTAGAACACCCAATTACCCTCTTATTCTCCTCACTTTTTACGGTCCATATAGTTAATATGGAGTCCATATTAACTTTGTCAAAATGTAAAATGTATAATGTCACACATTAGACATGTTATATGACACTATGTGTATTTATGCAATTTTAACTTCTTAAAATTCATTATACACAAAATGAAACATTTAAATAATTTAACCAGTAATTCTCAATTACTAATAAGTAAAATGTGTCATTAAAATATAAATTAAAACATCCTGCAATTTTAATGAACCGTTCATTCTCGTCTCAATTGTTTCGTAAACAATAAACAATTCTAAGTAATAAAATAATTTTATCACTTAGACGGAATCTTATTTAATCGAATTACAATAAGATACGTAACTTACTCACAAAATCATTTTGTCAATTTTAAGGAATTTAATTAACTCGTATCATCATACGATTAATTAAATAATCAATTAAGAACGTTTCCCTGGAGATATGACCTTAAGGGATCAACTGATCACCATCATCATATGACAGTAATGTCAAACTCTTGTCAGCCAATCATTACCGATAAATGTGGATCAGTTGACAATAAGTAACTCTCCCAATTGTATTCTTAACATGAGATTTAAACATGTGATCACATTATTGTCGAGGACACATCCTCCAACACTTACAACCCGCAAAAGTCTTAAAAGCAACACAAATCAAGTTCGAGAAGGAGAAACAACGTTCATCGACCAAGTCCAATGATAAAAAATATAAAAATGAAAATCCTCAAGCATCGGCATCCATGTCCGCATCCATGTCCATTGTCCCGTCTGCGGCTGAAGGACTTGCAGTAGACGAAGTCCCAGCTGTGAAGTCTCCTCCAGTCCATGTACCTTGATCATCGAGCTAACTCCCATAGTTGGCTCCCATGGGCCTGCTAGGTAGCCGCGCTCAAAGCTATCAAGAGGACCCCACGTAGCACGATCAACTCCATAGCTGGCAAATACCCCGTTGTCATTACCCACACCGCTCCACCAAACTGGCTGTGCAAGCTCTGTCTCGATGCCCTGTACATGAGCCATCTCATGCATGTTCCTAAGAACCAAAGTGGAGGATAATCGCTCTGCGAGCTCATGGGGCTGCATCCTAGGGTCGTTAGCCGCAGAATAGGATTGGTATTGATGTGGTACATAGCTCGGGAGCTCAAACTGGACCTTGGCGATCCCTTCTTCACCCATCCTAGACCTGCGATGCTCTCGAGGTGGTTTGCCAGCTGCTCTCCCTTTGCTAGAGGGAGGGGGCTCAACCATGGTGACCAAGGCACTAGAAGGAATTGTATAGTACTGAGGCTCAGGTGGTTCCTCCAGGAATCCGGGCTCAACTTCCTCAAGGTGGGGAATGTTCTCCTCATCGGGTAAGATAATCCACTGCCGTCCTCTCACTCTCCACGCTAAGGTGCCATCCCCCATATCCCGGAGCCACAAATTGTTAACGAGGTAAGCTTGGTCCAGTAAGGGTGGTCCATCAAACATCTTGGTGACGGGTTCATCAGGGGGCTGAAAGTTAGTCAATTTCCTGGCCAAACGAGTCACAATGGCCCGACAACCGACATTGATAAGTGCTTATTTTATATACATTTACCCCATTGTTTAGCTCTTATTTGCATGTTATTTAGCACTTATCTAAGTGTTTTTGAGCTAACACTTGTGTTTCTAGTTTGTTTTGTCATGCTAACATGTTTTGTAGGAAAGTAAGACATTTGTGCTAAAATCCTACAATAATTTGAGCAACTAGAAAGCAAGGCTAAGATAAGAGTGAAGATTGGACTAGCATGACACATTTACTTGGATTACATGGCTTTTTTATGGACCAAATATCAACAAATGCAAAATGAAGTCAACTAGTCAAGCCCAAATTAGAAAGTCCAAAATGAGATATGAAGATCTTAGGATGCTAATGTGAGAAATTGCTACGTCAAATGTCATTAACCGGGTGATTAATCACCCTAGTAATGACGTCCATTGGATTCCATAAGCAATTAATCAAGACTTTATCACAATATTGCGAGAGAGCTACGGTCCCGATCGAGACGAGGTGATCCCGATCGGGACGACCATGACCTAGCCGCATTTGAAATCTTCTCATTTGTTTACATTTCACCTTCTAACTACTATAAATAGGAAGGTGCATACGACTCATTTACACACTTTTACACTTAGAAATTCTCATACTCTCTTATTATCTCATTAGTAGTTGTAATCTTTCAATAGTTAAACAATAATCTATTCAAGTTTCAATACAATTTCCTTTGGTTTATTTCTTGGTTTGTTCTTATTCTTCTTGCAAGTTTTCGTTCTTCATTTCGATAACTATTACTTCTAGTTCTCTTCTTTGCCTTTACATTTCTCTTATTAGTTTATTTCATCAATTAGTTAATCATTTTGTTAATCATTTGCATGTCGTTTTTATTACTAGTAGTTTATAATATCATTTCTTCTCTTAATCTTCTAATACATTATAATTCTATTTTCATTATGTTTAATTCATCATATATTTTTAGTTCTATTTCTATAATGAGTGAGTAGTTTATATTGTCTAAGGGGTAAGGGAACCATGCATTGAAATATAAGTTAAATTGCCAACATTGAGACAAAAATAGTTCTAACACATTTGCTTCAATCGCATGCTCGTATTTCTATGTTTAATCTTCGTTTAGTGGCCATATTCATTGATTAAGTTTGTTAATTCATTCTATAAGGCGAGAGACACGGAATTCGAGTTACACTTTGCATGTGATAGTAGAGTGACCTAGTAGACGAGAGACTCTAGGACCCAATCTATGGACGATATTGTTATCGGGAATGCTAATGTTGTGAAACGGGTAATCCTTGTGCCTAAGCAATTGTTGTTCTTATTATTTAATCTTAATATTGGCATGACTATTTATATGTAATTTGCATGTGTACCCCAATCCCCTTGGACTCTTTTAATTCATATTATTTACATCATATCTTTTATATGGTTTTAACCAAACCTAAACCAATTTGATAACTCGACCTTGATAGAAATTCACCATAGCAATTCATGTATAATTACCATTTTCCTTGTGGATTCGACCCCTTATTACTACATTAATTTGTTGTGCCTAGGGTATTTTTGATTGGTGTGCGATAACCTATCAAATTTTGGCGCCGTTGCCGGGGAAAACGGTTTCATTATATTGTGAATTGTGTTTTTCTATCTTGTTTTCTTTTGTCTTAGGAAACACTTGTTCCTTGGGACCATTACTTACAATTTCCTTTAAGTTTTGGTCTCATGCTCAGGTCCTCCAGAGAAAACGTTGCGGAGAAGACAAAGATTTTTAAAGGAGATTAAGGAAGCCGCTTCACCACAACAAGTAGAAAGTGCGAGAAAGTCTTAATTAAACGATCTTGACGCTTTTAATCTTGAAGAAGAGGAGGTTTCTAGTTCGTCATCAACACCATCAACACCATCATCACCGACACCAACACCACCACCAAAGAAAATGGTCAAGCTTTCCGATCATTCCGAGCCCACCACGGCTATGCTTCCGGCGGGCATCATCACCACCCAAATTAATGCTCCCAATTTCGAGATCAAACCCGTTTTCATTAACCTTGTGGAGCGGAAGCAATTTGGAGGTACTCCCTTAGAGGATCCCGATTTACATGTGACTAACTTTTGCGATTATTGTTCTATGATTAGGCAAACTGGAGTCACACAAGAGCAAATAAGGGAGATTCTCTTCCCTTTCTCGCTCAAGGACAAGGCAAAGCTATGGATCAATGGGCTTGATCGTACCGCCATGGGGATCACGGATTGGGCATCTTTGGCTCTTACATTCTACAAGAAATACTTCCCTCCGGAGAAGACTCAACAATTGAGGAGCTAAATCACCGGTTTCCGTCAAACGGGGCTATGGAGCTTATTTGAGGCATGTGAGAGGTATAAGGAGCTTCAAAGACAATGCCCACATCATGGGTTGGATCCTTGGTTTCTAGCAATCACCTTCTACAATGGGTGCAATGGCGAGACTCGCCGTATTCTCGACTCCGCCAACAATGGAAGGTTTGATCAAATCGACACCGATATAGCTCATGCCACAATCGAATCCATGGCCATCCATGATGTCCAATATTTCAACTCTAGGAGTGCTCCACTCATACGGAAGATTCTTCCACTACTTCTTTACTAATGGCTAAAGTTGCAATGCTAGAGCAAAAATTGGAGGCCAAGGAATCAACTTTCCAACATGTGAATGCTATGGCTACAAGCCAAATCATGGTTTGCGATGCATGTGGAGGAGCGGGACATGGAGCTGCCGCTCGTGGGGCATCTTTTGATGAGGTATGTGCTTTCCAAACGTTTAAGCAAGGAGCTTATCCACCGGGTACTTTTTCCAACACATACAATCCCAACACAAAGTACCACCCATTTTTGTCTTACAAAAATAACAATGTGTTAAACCCTGTACCTCAAAACAATTTTGTGCCCCAACAACAAAATGTCTATATGCCTCCCCATAAAGCTATAACTCAACCGGGATACAACCAACAAAAACCACCTCATATTCCCCAACAAAACCCACAACCAGCTAAAGGGGATCAAGGGACTAGCAAACTTGAAGCCATGGTGAATCTTATGGCTAAGGCTCAAATTTATTTGATGAGCCGAATTGAAAAGAGTGAGCAATCTCACAATGCCGCCCTCAAGATGCTAGAAAATCAAGTGGCCCAATCGGCCTCTTCAAGTTCCCAAAGAAAGACGGGTCAACTACCTCCCCAAGGTAACCAACCACATGACAACGTCAATGCCATTCACTTGAGGAGTGGTACATCTTATGATGGGCCATCTATGCCAAATGATGAAGAGGTACTTGTTGAAATTGAGGTTCCTCCTAGTGCTAAGGAGGTTGAGGTTGAGGTTGAGATGCCAAAGAAAGTTGCGGATCCTATCATTGTTGAGGATGTGACGGAAGAGGAAGATGAAGTTGTGGAGGAAGCTCCTCCAAAGAAAAAGGTAGAGGTGAAAGCTCCGGAAAAAGTCAAAGTGCCATTTCCACAAAGGTTAGCTAAAGCTCACAAGGAGACCCAATTCGGTAAGTTCACGGAGGCTGTGAAAAATCTACAGGTAACCGTCCCTTTTACCGAATTAATTATTCAAATTCCATCATACACTAAGTTCATGAAGGACATTATGACTAAGAAGAGGACTTTAAATGAAATTGAAACTATTGCATTCACTACCACATGTAGTGCTTTTATGATGAACAAGTCCCCTCCTAAGTTAAAAGATCCGGATAGTTTTTCTATCCCTTGCACTATAGGTACCTACCATGTCGACAAAGCTCTATGCGATTTGGGTGCAAGTGTAAGTGTTATGCCTTTCTCTATATGTGATAAGCTTAACATGGGTGTCTTGAAATGTACTAGTGTCACTTTGCAAATGGCGGACCGTTTAATAAAACGTCCTTTGGGTGTTTTGGAGGATGTGCCCGTAAAAGTTGGTAAGTTTTTCATTACGGTGGATTTCATTGTTCTTGACATGGCTGAAGATGCCAATATCCCAATCATTTTGGGAAGACCCTTTCTACATACCGCGGGAGCGGTGATAGATGTCAAGAACGGTAAAATCACATTGGAAGTATGTGAAGATAAAGTCACTTATAACTTGAATAGCGTAATGAAGAGTCCTATGATTGAAGAGTCTTGTTATTCTATTGACATTCTTGATGTTGTAGGTGTTGTCATAGAGGACTCTATCCCTCGATCTTTGTCTAAAGATGTAACGCCCCGGGAAAGCAGACAGGCAGCTCAAAATAGCTCAGTTTATTAATAATAATGGCATCGGATATTACAAGGGCGTCACTGCCGTATTTCCCATCCGGAAAATACAAGGCTTGTACAAGAATAAAGATAAATACACTTATTAAAGCTAAAAACTAATAACTCTATTACATATACATCCTATTAGGTCATGGGTCCTATCAGAAATTCCTCACACTTGTCCTTTCCCGACACTTGTACCTGAAAAAGAATGAAAGTAACGGAATCAGCCAACCACAGGCTGAGTATGACTCCGGTCACCTCCACCGGCCCTACTTACCTCCATTTTAATATTTCACTTTTGTCTGGTCTCACAAGTATAAAATAGGTCACATGATCATAGTTGAATAAATAATTAAATAAACCTGCATAACTTGTCACAATATGCAACATCTCATTCCACTTTTATATATATCGGTCTACCATTATTGAAAGGAGAGACATTACGGAGCCGAGACTCCCCCAGGCTAAGCCCACCTCCATGTACACGGGATAATGTAACCACTTCTGAAATTCCCTGGTCTTTTACCAGATATAATTGGAACCATTGTTCCCTTGGGCTATGCCCTCCTCCGTGTACATAGGATAAATAGTAATCTCATCTCTATCCAATAATCGTATCCCGAATGCTACCATTGCCAATAGTACATTATAACAGAAGAATTAACATGACAGTCATATGGTCATACAAAGACAGTTAATATAACATGTGAGTAACATAAAGATAATGTAACATTATACGGTCAATAATAATACTATACAATAAACAACACATTATTAATTATTTCTACGACGAAGGGTCTCGAAATCATACCTTATGATAATTATTATATATGGAGTAGTTAGTCTTAATAGGGAAATATATGGACGGAGTACTATATGTGACTCTCTCATTTTCCTTTCTCATTTTTTTATATAAAGTGAGAAGGTCTCATAACCTATTTATACTACTCATAGGTCGGTTTATGAGAATGGTGATGGTATTGTGTTTTTGTTTTTCTTCTTACAAATCTTAATAACCAAGTTATGTAAAAGATAATAATTCTACAAGATTAGATCAAATAGACCATATCACGTGCATGCTAGAAGAATTAAGTTAATGCATATGTATCATAGTTGTCATCCAATAAATATCATGGTAAAAATATTGTTAAAATATGGGTCTAGTTATAAAAGAGTTAGTAGTATGTCATATAGATTATAAGTTATATAAAAGGAGTATATATGTTATTTAATACTACTCTTTTTCTCGGGATATTACAAAAGATCCTTTGGAGGTACTCTTGCTACTGGAATCATTCGCGGGTGACGATGAAATTGGAGGAGAACAAGTGGATGCTTTGGAGCGAGAGTTGGATGGAGAGGAGCTCTCAATGGAGGAGAGTTCACAATTTATTCGGTTAGTTGCTACGCCTCAAGAGGTTGAGGTACAAAAACCCAAACTTAAGCCCCTCCCTTTGAATTTGAGGTATGCTTTTCTCGATGAGGATGAGATGTGTCCGGTAATTATGAGTGCTCATCTAGATAAAAGTGTTAGTAGGGTTAAGTCGTCACACCCAATCAAACACATTTGTAACTCAACACACAAACTAAGTAGATAGCGAGTAAGTCGAGGTCGATCCACGGGACGGTGAGCTTTGGGTTCTAAGTTTATCTATCCTAATCATGCAAGTGTCACAATTGTAAGGAGTTTATAAACTAAACTAATGCAAGCAAGTAATTAGCAAGGATTAAAACAATAGAAGGAAAACTAGGAAGAGTGGGTTCATATGGGTAATCAAATGGTGGAACACATGTAATCAAGTATTGGGTAGATTGATTGAGGTCACGATGAAATAGGGTCGAGGCTTTCGATCTTACAACCCTTAGGTCGGAAAGGGTTAGTTATTACCCGTACACCCTAACTTCCCTACTATGTTCTATGCACGTCTAATCCACCAACGAGGCATTACGATCATACGATGGGGATTGAAAGGTAGTCTAGCAAGCCTTAAGGCATTACGATCTTACAAGGTATGCGCAACATAGAGAATACATGCAAGTTTTGTCATTCAAGCATTTCATCAAACACATAGTATGCATAAGACATAGATGACATAATAACAATTTAATCAATCAATCAATTCCCAACATCAACATGTATTATATTCACCTTTTGATATTTCCCATAATCCCCCACTAATCCTAGCAAGGTCACTACTCACTCAATCTCATATGGGTCATGCGATCAATGGTGTCAATCATCTTAGCATGAACAAACATGGTGAATAAGCAAGGAAATAAACAAGAGATGAACAAGTAATTAAAATAAAAGGAGAATCCCTGTGTAGAGATGAAGACTTGTCACCAATCTTCAATCATAAACCCAAGAGATTCAAGACTAATCTAATGAACAAGTATTGGAAGATTGATTGTTGAAAGATTAATATTAATATGGAAAGATTGAAGAACAATTTTTGAATGATTAAAGTTTGATCTATTCTAATCTACTCCTAATCTACTCTATGGAGGCTTAAGCTAAAACTAAGGAGGCATCCCTTAGAATTATCACAAGTTGGGTATTTATACTAAGTACAAGATTAGGTTAAGTAGAGGTGGAGTGTCGGCAAGGACATGGCGGAGTATTAGAGGCAGCTCGGGTCACAAGGGAAGTCGTCCCGGCCTGTTACACTTCTGGCCCGCCCGACCATCAGGAAGGTCGCCCGACCTCGGGTTGGGGTCGGCCGGCCTCAGTCCTGGTCGCTCGGCCTACAAGTGTAACTGCCCAATCTGCTTCAAAACCAACGCGGCTCAGCTCCTAGCCCGTGGGGGCTCCTCGACTTAGCTCCGTTTCTTCACTTAGGCCTTTTGGTTACGTCTCCTCTACATGCTAGGTCCTTGGATGTAATACCCCGTACCCCGTATTTTTATTATCGATTAAGCGAGATATTCTTATATAGTTATATCGTATTATTATTGATTAGTTAATTGTAGCGTATTATCGAATCATATATGCTGAGTCGGGATTTCATTTTATGTGGTAATCGGGTCGTGCATTTGTTAACCCAATTA
>JAGPOY010000569.1:5325-16879 GCA_018983105.1 Silene uniflora | reverse complement strand
CTCAACGCTTTTGAGCTGGAAGAAGAGGAGGTTTCTAGTTCGTCATCAACACTATCGTCACCGACACCAACACCACCACTAACAAAGAAAATGGTCAAGCTTTCCGATCATTTCGAGCCCACCGCGGCTATGCTTCCCAAGGGTATCACTACTACCCAAATCGAGGTTGTGAACTTCGAGATCAAGCGGGCTTTCATTAGCCTTGTGGAGCGCAAACAATTTGGAGGTGCTAACTTAGAGGATCCCGATTTACATGTGACTAACTTTTGTGACTATTGTTCTATGATTAGGCAAAACGGAGTCACGCATGATCAAAATAGGGAGATACTCTTCCCTTTTTCACTCAAAGACAAGGCAAAGCTATGGATAAATAGCCTTGATCTCACCACAATGGGGATCACGGATGGCCAACTTTGGCTCTATCATTTTACAAGAAGTACTTCCCTTCGGAGAAGACTCAACAATTGAGGAGCCAAATCACTAGTTTCCGTCAAACGGGGCTAGAAAGCTTGTTTGAAGCATGGGAGAGGTACAAGGAGCTTCAAAGACAATGCCCACATCATGGGTTGGATCCTTGGTCTTTGGCTATCACCTTCTACAATGGGTGTCATGCCGACTCTCGCCGTATCTTGGATTCCGCCAACAATGGGCGGTTTGATCAAATCGACACCGACGTAGCTCATGCAACAATTGAGGCCATGGCAATCCATAATGCTCAATATATCAATTCACGGAGTGTCCCACTTAAAGGTACGGATGATGCTTCTTCCACTAGCTCTCTTTTGATGGCGAAGGTTGCTATGTTGGAGCAAAAGTTTGAGGCATACACTCCATTTCAAGTCAATGCCATGTCCATAAATACTTTTGTGCCGAATTGTGATGTATGCGGTGTTCAAGGGCATAATTCCGCTTCATGCCAAGCGGGTGTTGATGAGGTATGCACGTTTCAAACTTATAAGCAAAGTACTTACCCTCCGGGTACCTTTTCCAACACATACAATCCCAAAACAAAGTGCCACCCGTTTTTGTCCTACAAAAATAACAATGTGTTGAACCCTTCACCACACAACAATTTCGTGCCCCAACAACAAAATGTCTATGTGCCTCCACACAAAGCTATAACTCAACTGGGTTACAATAACCAACAAAAGCCACCTCACATTCCCCAATAAAACATACCACCACCTCAAGGGGATCAAGGGACTAGCAAACTTGAAGCTGTGGTCAATCTTTTGGATAAAGCTCAAATGGTTTTAATGAGTCGAATTAAAAAGAGTGAACAATCTCATACCGCCGCCATTAAGATGTTAGAGATCCAAGTGGCTCAATTGGCTTCCTCAAGTTCTCAAAGGAAATCGGGTCAGTTGCCTCCTCAAGGTAATCCACCACATGATACCGTCAATGCCATTTCTTTAAGGAGTGGTACGAGGTATGATGGGCCATCTATGCCCGTTGATGAGGAAGTGCTTGTTGAAATTGAGGTTCCTCCTAGTGCTACGGAGGTGGAGGTTGAGGTTTCAAAGAAAGTTGCGGACCATATTGTTGTTGAGGATGTGACGGAAGAGGATGATGATGTGGAGGATGCTCCTCCAATTGTTCCGAAGAAGAAGGTTGAGGTAAAAGCTACGGAGAAGGTCAAAGTGCCCTTCCCTCAAAGGTTAGCTAAAGCTCACAAGGAAACTCAATTAGGTAAGTTCATGGAAGTTGTGAAGAACTTGCAGGTAACCGTTACTTTTACCAAATTAATTACTCAAATTCCTTCTTACACTAAGTTCATGAAAGGCATTTTGACTAAGAAGAGGACTTTGAACGAAGTTGAAACTATTGCATTCACCTCCGCGTGTAGTGCTTTTATGTTGAACAAGTCCCCTCCTAAGTTAAAAGACCCGGGTATTTTTTCTATTCCTTGCACTATTGGTACCTATTTTGTTGACAAAGCTTTATGTAATTTAGGTGCAAGTGTAAGTGTTATGCCATTCTCAATTTGTGATAAACTTAACATCGGTGTCTTAAAATGTAATAGTGTCACCTTGCAAATGGCGAACCCCGTTCTATAAAACGCCCTTTGGGTGTATTGGAGGATGTGCCCGTTAAAGTTGGTAAATTTTTCATTTCGGTGGATTTCATTGTTCTTGACATGGCCGAAGATGCCAATATCCCAATCATTTTGGGAAGACCCTTTCTACATACCGCGGGAGCGGTGATAGATGTCAAGAACGGTAAAATCACATTGGAAGTATGTGAAGATAAAGTCACTTACAACTTAAAAAGTGCAATGAAGAGTCCTATGATTGAAGAGTCTTGTTATTCTATTGACATTCTTGATGTTGTAGGTGTTTTCATAGAAGACTCTATCCCTCGATCTTTGTCAAAAGATCCTTTGGAGGCGCTCTTGCTATTGGAATCATTTGCGGGCGATGATGAAATTGGAGGAGAGGAATTGGAAGCATTGGAGCTAGAGTTGGATGGAGAGGAGCTATCAATGGAGGAGAGCTCGCATTTTATTGGGTTGGTTGCTACGCCTCAAGAGGTTGAGGTACAAAAACCCGAACTTAAACCCCTCCCTTTGAATTTGATGTATGCTTTTCTCGATGAGGATGAGATGTTTCCGGTCATTGTAAGTGCTCATCTAGATAAAAGTCAATTGTCTTCCTTACTTGATGTGCTTAGGACTTAGGAGTCATAAGAAAGCTATTGGCTATAAATTAGATGACCTAAAGGGAATAAGCCCCGAATTTTGCATGCATAGAATCTACTTAGAAGATGACCATAAACCATGTGTTTAAGGTCAAAGACGTCTAAATCCGAATATGCAAGAAGTGGTTATAAAGGAAGTGCTAAAATTGTTAGATGTGGGAATCATTTATGCTATTTCCGATTCTAAATGGGTAAGTCCGGTCCAAGTGGTTCCTAAGAAAGGAGGAACCACCGTAGTCAAAAATGATAAAAATGAACTCATCCCTACTAGAATTGTGACGGGATGGCGCATGTGCATTGACTATAGGAAGTTAAACATAGCTACCAAGAAGGACCATTACCCACTACCCTTTATTGACCAAATGTTGAAGCGGTTGGAATGTCATAAGTATATTTGTTACTTAGATGGTTATTCCGGGTTCTTTCAAATACCCATTCACCCCGATAACCAAGCAAAGACCACATTTACATGTCCCTATGGTACATTTGCTTACCGTAGAATGCCTTTCGGTCTTTGTAATGCCCCCGCCACTTTCCAACGTTGCATGATGAGCATTTTTTCTGACTTCATTGAAACTTGGCTATGGTACATTTGCTTACCGTAGAATGCCTTTCGGTCTTTTGATTCTTGCTTGACTAACTTGGCTAAAGTTTTGAAGCGGTGTGAGGAAGTTGATCTAGTGTTGAATTGGGAGATGTGCCACTTCATGGTGAATGAAGGAGTGGTACTTGGTCATATTGTTTCCGAGAGAGGAATTGAAGTGGACCGTGCTAGATCCAAGTTATTGAACAACTACCCCCGCCGGTAAATGTCAAAGGCGTAAGGAGTTTCTTGGGTCATGCGGGATTTTATCGCCTCTTTATAAGGATTTTTCCAAAATCGCCAAACCCCTTACGGAGCTTCTTTTAAAAGATGCTCCTTTTGTCTTTACTAACGATTGTCTTGAGTCTTTTGATAGGATCAAGAAGGCTTTGATTTCCGCACCTATCATTCGGTCACCGGATTGGAGCTTGCCATTTGAGCTCATGTGTGATGCTAGTGACTATGCGGTAGGTGCCGTGCTAGGACAAAGGAAGGATAAGGTGCTCCATGCTATCTACTATGCTAGCAAAACCTTGGATGCGGCCCAAATTAATTATGCCACAACGGAGAAAGAGCTTCTTGCAATTGTCTATGCCTTAGACAAATTCCGCTCTTACTTAATTGGGTCCAAGGTTATTGTGCATACCGATCATGCCGCATTGAAGCACCTACTATCAAAGGAAGAAGTTCTTACATGATGCCATGTTTTTCCTTTGGGACGATCCATATTTGTTCAAACATTGCTCCGATGGTCTATTCCGGAGATGTGTCCCTCAATGGGATGTGAAAGGGGTGCTAGAAGGTTGTCATTCATCTCTTTATGGTGGTCATCATGGACCATCCAAGATGGTTGCTAAGGTCTTACAATCGGGCTTCTATTGGCCTACTATGTTCAAAGATTCTAGAGACTTTGTGATGCAATGCGATGCTTGTCAAAGGACGGGCAATATTTCAAGAAGCCATGAGATGCGTCTCAAAAATATCCTTGAGGTCGAGTTGTTCGATGTGTGGGGTATTGATTACCATGGACCGTTTCCATCATCCAAAGGTAATCGATACATATTGGTCGTCGTTGATTATGTCTCTAAATGGGTAGAAGCAATTGCTACTCCCACGAATGATGCTCGTGCCGTGGTCAACTTATTTAAGAAGATCATATTTCCAAGGTTTGGGGTGCCAAGGGCGGTCATTAGTGACCGTGGTACTATCATTTTGAGAAGCAACTCGACATTTTGCAAGAGAATTATGGGGTAACCCATAGGAGAGGCTTGGCTTACCATCCACAAACAAGTGGCCAAGTCGAAGTGTCAAACCTTGAGCTCAAGAAAATTCTTGAGAAAGTCATTGCAAAGTCGAGGAAGGATTGAAGCATGAAGCTCGATGATACTTTATGGGCCTACCGTACCGCATACAAGACACCTATTGGTACATCACAATATAGGTTGGTCTATGGGAAGGCGTGTCATCTCCCTATTGAGATGGAACAAAAGGCCTATTGGGCGGTAGCGGAGCTTAATATGGATCCAAAGTTGAGCGGAGAAAAAAATTATTGCAACTCAATGAGCTTGATGAATTCCGCCTGCATGCCTATGAAAGCTCCCGTCTTTATAAGGAGAAGACAAAGAGGTGGCATGATAAGAAGATACTCAACAAGGACTTCTATGTCGAAAATAAGGTATTATTGTTCAATTCCCGCTTCAAACTCTTTCCGAGAAAGCTACGGTCAAGGTGGACCGGTCCTTACACCAATACTAATGTCAACAAGTTCGGTTCCGTTAAAGTAGCGGCGACAAATGGGGAGCGATTTAAAGTTAATGGCCATCGTTTAAAAGTTTATCATGATAATGCCTTTGTTGGCGTTGTCGATGAAGTCTTTATGGTCCCCGTACTATCGAAGAAGTAACCCCACCGTATCCTTTTCGTCGTGCGGGACGTTAAACCAGCGCTTCTCGGGAGGCAACCCGAGCTTAATTTTGTTATGTTTTTAATTTCTGCAATTTATTTTAATTTCTGCAATTTATTTGTTTTAATGAGATTTCGTAATTTAATTTCTAAATTAGCTAATTACTTTTGTAGTGTGTTTTATAGGTGAAAGAAGAAAGGAAGAAGGAAATTTAGCTCTTGGGCACGCATTCCCATGTTACGAACCCGTTCGGGGTCGTATTATTCGAATTACGGAGCTAATTAACAAAAAGACGGAGAGGAAAGTCAAGGCGCCTAAAGTTGGTCAATCCCGATCGGGAAAGGCAGTCCCGATCGGGACCGTAACATCACAGCTATTTTGTTTTAATTATACACGGGATAAAGGTAAGAAAAGAAACCAAGTCCTACTCATTCTATCAGTCCGTCGGGTTACTTCGCTCCTTCTTCTTCTCTCATTTTTCTTCACTCAC
This sequence comes from Silene uniflora, assembly GCA_018983105.1. Taxonomy (NCBI): domain Eukaryota; kingdom Viridiplantae; phylum Streptophyta; class Magnoliopsida; order Caryophyllales; family Caryophyllaceae; genus Silene; species Silene uniflora. The sequence continues at coordinate 11,206 of JAGPOY010000569.1, read as the reverse complement.
CATTAAAATCACTCCAAAACCTCCATTAAACATCAAGATCTTAAGGTTTGTTCCATTCCTACCATCAACAAGTAAGTTTTTCACCTTATTCTCTTCAATTTCATCCATTAAATCCCCCATATTCCCCATTTCCTAACCCTAAATTGATTTGGGGGAAATTAATTTTTCCCTTATTTTAGGTCGAATTTGGTTCTTTTATGGTTTGTAATTGTATGTAGAGTTAATTAGCTTGCTATTTTGCTCTATTATTGTTGATTTGGATGAATTTTAGCTTGCCTTAAGATGATTTTTTCGTCTTAAATTTCAGAAAAATGCCTCCTAAGGGAAAGGGTAAGCGAATTAGCAAAAGAGCTAGGGTGGAAGAGCCACAAATAGAGGAGGATGAGGAGATGGAAGCACCTAGATAATGGTATGACCCCGATTTTCCCGATGTTTTATTCATTTCTAAGGGTCAATATGATAAATGGTGTATTTTGAGGTCTAAGGGTATTAAAGCTACCAAGTTTATAAACAAAGAAGCTTTGAAAGATATTGGTATTGATAAAATAAGTAAATCTTTGTTTGTAAACCTTGGTATGAAGACGGCTTACGACTTGAATTATAAGACCTTTCCCCGATTAACTTGGGAATTTTTTAGCTCACTTGAGTTCATTCGTTCTAGAAAGCCGGGTTTTGTTCTAAAAGTGAGTTTTCGTCTTCTTAATACCGACTATTGCTTGGACTTAGCCACCTTTGCGGGGTTTTTCGGGTTGCCACATGAGAATTTGCCTATTGACTCACCCGATGACTTTAACCCCGTTAACACTTGGAAAGCCATTTCTCAATACCCTTTTGAGGATTGGAAGCATTTGCCTCACCATTACATTGACTACCCCCAAATTCGGGTTTGTCAAAGATTTATGGGTTGGACCTTTTTGGGTAGGAATGAGCCTCATTCGGTGAGGCAAATGGAGGTAATTAACAATTCCTGGTTCATTTTTAAACGTTGATGGTGATGACCCTTGGGGGATCAATATCCTCTACCATTTTGTGGTACACCTAACCAAACAAACCAATACCAAGAACAAATCCATTGTGTTAGGTGGACTCATCACTAGAGTAGCACACCGACTTTGTGGCTTTAACCAAAATACTACCCCCTTGGCTTCATTGGACCACTCTAGGGAGAAGGGTATTGGACTTGATTATGAGTATTTTGAGTCTTTGAATTGGTTTAGAAGTGCACACCCAGATATGATATGGAGGATCGGTTCCCGTGGCTCCATTAGACTACCTATTGATGCTTCTAAAATCAAAGACCTTACCCGTTCTCTACATTGTACCCATGAGGACTATAAGAGACCCGAATACTATTTGGACCTAGGGGAAGAGACTCACCCTACTACCACCTCCCGCCGCGATAGAGGTCAATCCTCTAATGCGGCAAACACTAGTGGCTCCTCTTATGGCTATAATGAGGACATGATGAACATGATGCGTGATATGTCCATTAATGTTAATAATATTAAAGAGGACCAAAGACTTGCCTTGTCCCCCATTTATGATCATTATGCTAGGCAAGGTGTTATTCGGCCGGAAGGCCCTCATCCATCTTGGTATAATTGGCCCGAAAAGGGCTATCCTCTTTCTTCTAGTGCTAATGTTGAAGGAAATCGTGCACCCGGCCCGGATTTTTGCGGTTCGGATTATGGTGCCGAAGCTTTTCATGGAGGATATGGAATGGATGAAGGCTATGAAGGCTATTGATATGTGCTTATTTTATATACATTTACCCCATTGTTTAGCTCTTATTTAGATGTTATTTAGCACTTTTCTAAGTGTTTTTGAGCTAACACTTGTGTTTCTAGTTTGTTTTGCAAATCTAATGTGTGTTGTAGGGAATGAAGTTATTTGAGCTAAAATCCTACAAGTATGGAGCAACTAGAAGGCAAGGCTAAGAATAGAGTGAGCATTGGACTAGTATGGGGCATTTCAATGGGTTGCATGGCTTTATTATGGATCAAATGACAACAAATGCAAATGATAGTCAACCAAAGTCAAGCCCACACATTTGGCGTCCAAAAATGAAGAGAAAATGCATGGACGCTAATCATCTTATTTCTAGGACAATAGTGCATTAATTAACCGGGTGATTAATCACCCTAATAATGGCACACATAGGATCCTTTGACCATTTACTAAGGACTTAATCACATTTGACCCGGAGACTTGCATGTGTTCCCGATCGGGTCAAGGTGTTCCCGATCGGGAAAGCCTCGGTCTAGGTCATTTTGACCTCTCTTCGGTTGTTTACGTTTCACTCCCTATTTTACTATAAATAGGGAGGTATGTACGACTCATTAGGACACACTTTTACACTTAGAAATTCTCATACTCTCTTATTATCTCATTAGTAGTTGTAATCTTTCAATAGTTAAACGATTTCTATTCAAGTTTCAATACAATTTCCTTTGCTTTATTTCTCGGTTTGTTCTTATTCTTCTTGCAAGTTTTCCTTCTTCATTTCGGTAACCATTACTTCTAGTTCCCTTCTTTGCCTTTACATTTCTCTTATTAGTTTATTTCATCAATTAGCTAATCATTTCGTTAATCATTTGCATGTCATTTTCATTACTAGTAGTTTATAATATCATTTCTCCTCTTAATCTTCTAATACATTATGATTCTATTTTCATTATGTTTAATTCATCATATATTTTTAGTTCTATTTCTATAATGAGTAAGTAGTTTATATTGTCTAAGGGGTAAGGGACCCATGCATTGAAATATAAGTTAAATTGCCAACATTGAGACAAAAATAGTTCTAACACTTTTGCTTCTATCGCATGCACGTATTTCTATGATTAATCTTTGTTTAGTGGCCATATTCATCGATTAAGTTTGTTAATTCATTCTATAAGTCGAGAGACACAGAATTCGAGTTAGACTTTGCATGTGATAGTAGAGTGACCTAGTAGACGAGAGACTCTAGGACCCAATCTATGGACGATAGTATTATCGGGAATGCTAATGTTGTGAAACGGGTAATCCTTGTGCCTAAGCAATTGTTGTTCTTATTATTTAATCTTAATATTGGCATGACTATTTATATGTAATTTGCATGTGTGACCCAATCCCCTTGGACTCTTTTAATTCTTATTATTTACACCATATCTTTTATATTGTTTTAAACAAACCCAAACCAATTTGATAATTCGACCTTGATAGAAATTCACCATAGCAATTCATATATAGTTACCATTTTCCTTGTGGATTCGACCCCTTATTACTACATTAATTTGTTGTGCCTAGGGTATTTTTGATTGGTGTGCGATAGCCTATCAAATTTTGGCGCCGTTGCCGGGGAAAACGGTTTCATTATATTGTGAATTGTGTTTTTTCTATCTTGTTTTCTTTTGTCTTAGGGAACACTTGTTCCTTGGGACCGTTACTTACAATTTCCTTTAAGTTTTTGGTCTCATGCCCAGGTCCTCTCCCATTGCAGAATCGCTTTCGCCGGACTCCGAGCCCGAGAAAACGTTGCGGAGGAGACAGAGATTTTTAGAGGAGAATAAGGAGGCCGCTTCACCACAACAAGTGGAAAGTGCGAGAAAGTCTTACTTAGACGATCTTGACGCTTTTAATCTTGAAGAAGAGGAGGTTTCTAGTTCGTCATCATCACCGACACCAACACCACCACCAAAGAAAATGGTCAAGCTTTCCGATCATTCCGAGCCCACCGCGGCTATGCTTCCGGCGGGCATCATCACCACCCAAATTAATGCTCCCAATTTCGAGATCAAACCCGCTTTCATTAACCTTGTGGAACGGAAGCAATTTGGAGGTACTCCCTTAGAGGATCCCGATTTACATGTGACTAACTTTTGCGATTATTGTTCTATGATTAGGCAAATTGGAGTCACACAAGAGCAAATAAAGGAGATTCTCTTCCCTTTCTCGCTCAAGGACAAGGCAAAGCTATGGATCAATGGGCTTGATCGTACCGCCATGGGGGATCACGGATTGGGCATCTTTGGCTCTTGCATTCTACAAGAAATACTTCCTTCTGGAGAAGACTCAACAATTGAGGAGCCAAATCACCGATTTACGTCAAACGGAGCAAGAGAGCCTATTTGAGGCATGGGAGAGGTATAAGGAGCTTCAAAGACAATGCCCACATCATGAGTTGGATCCTTGGTTTCTAGCAATCACCTTCTACAATGGGTGCAATGGCGAGACTCGCCGTATTCTCGACTCCGCCAACAATGGAAGGTTTGATCAAATCGACACAGATATAACTCATGCTACAATCGAGTCCATGGCCATCCATGATGCCCAATATGTCAACTCTAGTAGTGTTCCACTCAAAGGTACAGAAGATTCTTCCACTACTTCTTTACTAATGGCTAAAGTTGCAATGCTAGAGCAAAAATTGGAGGCAAAGGAATCAACTTTCCAACATGTGAATGCTATGGCTACAAGCCAAATCATGGTTTGCGATGCATGTGGATGAGCGGGACATGTAGCCGCCGCTTGTGGAGCATCTTTTGATGAGGTATGTGCTTTCTAAACGTTTAAGCAAGGAGCTTATCCACCGGGTACCTTTTCCAACACATACAATCCTAACACAAAATACCACCCATTTTTGTCTTACAAAAATAACAATGTGTTGAACCCTCCACCTCAAAACAATTTTGTGCCCCAACGACAAAATGTCTATGTGCCTCCTCACAAAGCTATAACTCAACCGGGTTACAACCAACAAAAACCACCTCACATTCCCCAACAAAACTCACAACCACCTCAAGGCGATCAAGGCACTAGCAAACTTGAAGCTATGGTGAACCTTATGGCTAAGGCTCAAATTGATTTGATGAGCCTAATTGAAAAGAGTGAGCAATCTAACAATGTCGTCCTCAAGATGCTAGAAAATCAAGTGGCCCAATTGGCCTCTTCAAGTTCCCAAAGGAAGACGGGTCAACTACCTCCCCAAGGTAACCCACCACATGACACCGTCAATGCCATTCACTTGAGGAGTGGTACATCATATGATGGGCCATCTATGCCACATGATGAAGAGGTACTTGTTGAAATTGAGGTTCCTCCTAGTGCTAAGGAGGTTGAGGTGCCAAGGAAAGTTGCGGATCCTATCATTGTTGAGGATGTGACGGAAGAGGAAGATGAAGTTGTGGAGGATGCTCCTCTAAAGGAAAAGGTAGAGGTGAAAACTCCGGAAAAAGTCAAAGTGCCATTTCCACAAAGGTTAGCTAAGGCTCACAAGGAGACTCAATTCGGTAAGTTCATGGAGGTTGTGAAAAATCTACAAGTAACCGTCCCTTTTACCGAATTAATTACTCAAATTCCATCATACACTAAGTTCATGAAGGACATTTTAACTAAGAAGAGGACTTTGAATGAAATTGAAACTATTGCATTCACTACCACATGTAGTGCTTTTATGATGAAGAAGTCCCCTCCTAAATTAAAAGATCCGGGTAGTTTTTCTATCCCTTGTACTATAGTTACCTACCATGTCGACAAAGCTCTATGTGATTTGGGTGCAAGTGTAAGTGTTATGCCTTTCTCTATATGTGATAAGCTTAACATGAGTGTCTTGAAATGTACTAGTGTCACTTTGCAAATGTCGGACCGTTTAAAACGTCCTTTGGGTGTTTTGGAGGATGTGCCCGTAAAAGTTGGTAAGTTTTTCATTCCGGTGGATTTCATTGTTCTTGACATGGCCGAAGATGCCAATATCCCAATCATTTTGGGAAGACCCTTTCTACATACCGCGGGAGCGGTGATAGATGTCAAGAACGGTAAAATCACATTGGAAGTATGTGAAGATAAAGTCACTTATAACTTGAATAGCGTAATGAAGAGTCCTATGATTGAAGAGTCT
>JAGPOY010000568.1:11838-22255 GCA_018983105.1 Silene uniflora | reverse complement strand
GGTGAAGGGAAGAGAAATGGGGCTATCGTGTTTTCCATCAAAATCTTTCTTGCTTTGTTGAATGAATTTAATTACGGTTGTAGCCCATGGTATAAGAAGACGGGCAAAAAGAGAAGTTGCTGAATTACATTAAATAGAGAAGTAATTACCTGCAATGGAATTACATTAATAACGGGCTGAAGGCAGTCCTCAACCAGAGGAACTTCAAAGACACGACAGGAACCATTAGGGCAGACTGAAGCTACGTCACCCTTTGAACACATCACAATCAAACGGCCTTTGCGAGCACGAAGTTGCTGAATTACTGATTGTTGCTTGCTGCAGAAAAAGATGCTAGTTAGACCCAAAATATCCAGAGAGAAATTCAGCTAATGATCTAAACCTGAGACAAGGGACTGACCTGAAACAAGAATCACGAGTAGCAATTACAATAATAGGAAGATTTTCGTCGACAAGAGCCAGTGGGCCATGTTTCATTTCACCGGCAAGTATTCCTTCACTGTGCATCAGAGATACCTCTTTCACTTTCAGTGCACCTTCTAGAGCCGTTGCATAGTTATATCCTCTTCCAAAAACAAGAAGCGATTGCTCATTAATCAACTCTCTAGCAAGGTCTTTCATCTCTTCGTCTAGTTGAAGTACCTCTCTAACTCGATCTGCAATTCGATGTTATGCTAGAATCATTAGCATGCGGTGATGTGGTAACACTTTGTTAACCAAAGATGAGATGTACATACTTGGCAATTCGAAGAGACCATCGATTATGGCTTCTCTTTTGGCTTGATTCGAGATGGTGTCCTCGCCAATGGCTAGAGCTAGCATTGCCATTACAGCTATTTGACTCGTGTATGCCTATTTATCATGGTTGGTAGGCGTTATTTTCCAGAAGAACAATGAACAAATAAAAACAGGAGTTTAGTAAGATGAATTGTACCTTGGTACTTGCAACACCTATTTCAGCACCAGCATTGATATGCACGCCACAATGTGTATTCCTGGCAATTGCACTGCCGACAGTGTTCGTTATACCAACACATAAAGCTCCATTTTCTAGAGCATATTCTAATGCTTGCAATGTGTCTGCAGTTTCACCAGATTGACTAACAAAAACGGCTGTATCTTCCCTATATATCGGCCCCTGCCTATCAACCAGATCACTAGCGATTTCCATTGTAACAGGAATATCTGACAGAGAAGAACGAGAATGAGGCACTAAAAGACCAACCAATTTCACATAGCAATCTGAAAGAAATATAGCTAACCAGAAAGTTCTTCCAAAATCGGTCTAGTGGCTAAAGCTGCATTGTAGCTTGTACCACAGCCAATAAACACAATGCGACGGCTCCGCCTAATAGTCTTCAGATGATCATTAATTCCACCCAACAGGACAGACTTGGCTTTGGAAAAACCTCCACGAATAAGCCTTCCCCTCATTGTTGTTATCAATGACTCAGGCTGTTCGTGAATTTCTTTCTGCATGTAATGCTCGTATTTTCCCTTGGTTATCTGTTCAACCTCCATATCAAGAGTGGATAATGCCCTTTGCACAGAAGCAGGCCGGCAAAGACCACCTTTAGTTTTCCCTTTATCATTGTCGAATTTGAGAATTGTCACCCCTCCGTCCTGACATATGACAAAAAAAAAAACCGACATAATAAGAACAAACATCTCATCTGTAACTCTAATAAACGTTGCAGAATGGTCGAATGCAAATCAAACTTTCAAATGGTAACACCCCCTTTTTGTGACATGTGATGGCAAAACCCTCTTACTCCATTCCTCCTCCCCGAAAATGCAGGGATCCATTTTTTTGCTTCCTTTACGACAAATTAGAATATCTCTACCAAAAAAAAAAAGATTTGGGGGAAAAACTTTACTTCATTCCCTCCCCCTGTCCTGTAAGAAAGTCATGATTGTACTAGTAAGCATTGTGACGAAACCTACCAATTTCAGGCCAAGAAAATGGGACTCATGCGCATATGTCTGTCTACTTTGAACAATTATATCACATATACTCCATAACTCATAGGGCTCGCTTGGCATGGGATAGTTGTTTCTAGGGTAATAGAGCTCAAATGAACAAGAAAGTGGATGTTAGTGGTGGTGGTGGTGGTGGTGGAAGGTGGACATGTGGAAAATATGGGGGTATTGTTACGCACCCTTCTTCCTAAGGTAATGCATTACCCCCACCCCCCCACCCTCACCTGTTCTCTCAATCTCTCTGCCCTCCACTACAACCAGTAACCAATCTCCTCCTATATCTTGCTGTTTAATGTCTATTATTCCGGTAATAGTTACTCCCATCCAAGCGAATCCTTAAGCATAACAGCAAAAGAATAAGTACCTTAATGTGAACAACTTCACTATCCTCTATCACCAAAACCTTTTTTGTGTGCTCAACAAGAGCATTGGGATCACTGGAGATAAATAGTTCTTTAGGCTGCCCATTCTTCAAAATTTTGAAGTCTGTAAAAGAGCCTCCGGCACCTACATCCTCGTTAAGTTCCTGAATCATTTATTGATAATATCAGAGAAATTATCAAAGAAAAATCACATCTTACGTAAAAAGTCTAACCAGACTGAACTTACATAGAGCAGATTATTTGATCAAAAGCATTTCTCAATTCCCCTAAAGTTTTGCCAATGAAGCTTCAAACAATGTCTATTTTTATATGGGGAATGGGAACGTGAAAGATGAAGGAGAAATAATATTTTGCTCGATAAATAGAATAGAACAGCCTCTTTGTGCTGCTAACACAAGGGTAAGGCTGCGTACATCCGACCCCCCCTTACCCCGCAATTTGCGGGAGCCATTGAGGCACTGGGGTAATGTTGTTGTTATGAATAGAATAGAACAAATAAACAATAGGACAGATTGATATACAGGAATTAGGATTATAAGAACAGTCTTACTTTGACACCAAGAAGCAATGGGCCACCATGTTTGCAAGCAATCAACTCGTTTGGATAATGCCGGCTTTTGAAAATAAGAGCATATGCTCCATCAAGATGCCTCATAACCTCAAGGACAACATCACTGAAAGAAACAGTAACATCTCCTGAAAAGTACAAAAATGTGATATTATGAACAGCTCTATTAGACTGTAGTTAACCACACAAAGATAAGGAAATATCTGGCTGTAGTTAACAGCATCAGAACCATTATTTTCCAGAAAAGAAATTAAAATAAAGCACAGTGGCATTGAATGTCATTACAATGCTGAATACAGACAGAGGAAATACCTCCTCCTCCATTTGCTTCGTCAAAGACATATTTGGCAAGCTTAGGGATCACTTCAGTATCAGTATCAGATTCGAATGTAAACCCATGTCGAACTAGCGTTTCTTTCAAAACCTAAAAGCACAACAAGACATGCAGAATAAGCATAAGCAAGCTGCAAAAGTTTACAAAACCATAAGCTTAATCCCAAAGCATATTCAGACACACTCTGTCAATGTCTAAACGGGGGAAATTTAAGCCCACAACAGAGAAAGCTTCTATCAGAATTCAGAACAAAGCTACATTGCTAGTTACAAAGCAAGAATATTTCATTATCACATTAATCTCTGATAACGAGTTATGACTCTATCCATATAATCTATCATGTTAAGAAAGAAGTGTCATGTAGAAAGATGGTTCTTTACACAAGCCTAGTCATACCTCATAATTGGTAATAACCCCGTTATGGACAACAAGAAACTCATTTTCAGGATCAGAGGTCTGTGGGTGACTATTTCTTGGTGCAGGCTCACCATGAGTTGCCCATCGAGTATGAGCTATTCCAGCATGAACAGAAAATGACTTTTCCAAGTCCAATTCAGTTGCTGCAGCTTCTGCAACCAAATTTAGAATTTGTAACTAATAGTTCATTTACACTAATGAAAACACAGTTTGCGTATAAGATTCCATCCTACGCTGCAAGAAAGCTAAGAAACTATAAAGATCAATATAAAAGATCTTTTATATGCACATTTGGAACTTGTAAATCATTTTTGTTCTCCTAAAATCCTAATTAGCAGCTTGAAGGAGCAGAAATATGGTCCACGACATTTCATTCCTACCAAAATGATTTAATAACAATCTAGCTACACACAATCATACAACTGTACAAGCAATGAAAAACAACGAGCCTTGCGCTGATAGAAACACAATTTTGAATCAGAGAAGTAAAAAAGCGAACAAACTTACTAAACCAGTGAACCTATCCGTTTCTCTAGTACTTGTATTAGACAATTAGTTGCATTAAATTGAAATCTAAACTGACTATTAGCCCCCACGGGCTGTAATGAAGTGCAGGAATTCAAGTCTGACTAAAAAAACAGAATTCAGACACCCAAAACTCCAATTTCCTGCGAAAAATTTCAACGCGGTAGTGCAATTCTATATTCCCCATTGAAATTGCTACTCAACCATCATAGAATTGGTACTCATTTCACATGATCCTAGCAAGTAAAAGTGTAATTCAATCAATCCAGAAACAGCTAAATAACTAATCTTTCAGTCCTTTTCAATGACCCCACTGCATAAATAACCAACAATTCCAGTAAATTCTGACAACCACCATCGAAAATTCGAAAAACCCAGGAAGAATAATCATGAATGCATGCATTCAATGGCGTAACTAAGGGGGTTAGCAGGGGTGATCTCCCCTTGATCCATAAAATTTCAAAATTTCAAAATCCCTCCGTCCCAATCATTTGTTTACCTTTGATTAAAATACTCGACTAAGACAAAGGGAGTACATTACTAATCCCCTCACCTACAAATATCGCCATCCTAACTACAAATCCTGATTCCGCCACTGCATGCATTCAAATCTACTAAATTCAATACAATAAAATAATTCTCAGACTATAAAAAAAAACCCGAAAACCGAAAGAAAGAAAAGAACGAACCTTGAAAAACATGGTTGACAAGGGATTCAATGTTACCCTCCTTACGAAAAACAAGGAATTCAGGGGAAATATAAGTAATGCTTCCACTGCCATTTGAATGAAGATTATCAGAAGACGAAGAAGAATCAATGGAAATACCAGAGGAATCATAACCACGATACTCGAGACGGCGTAAACCATTAAAGAGAACCTCTAAAATATAACGGCGTTCTCTATTGACATTGAAATTCAAGTATGCAAATATCCCACACATTTTGTTTTATTTCGATGTTGTTGATCAGGAGTATCCCCTATCGATAAACTCCTGTCAGTCGAATGGGGTGGCAGGAGATCGGAGGTTTGATCAATTCAATCAAATTCGTAATTAATCAACAGTGGATGGATTGGAGTGTTTTGTGTTTCAAGAGGAGAGGCTGTCAGATTTGACTTTCTGACTTTTTATATTTTCGGGGAAACTCTGTGTTATTTCTAACTGTTTTTTTCCTTGATCGACTGGAATTTGGTCCTGTCACTCTTTACAACTTAAGGTGACTATAAATACAAGCGCAACGTGTTTAGAGCTTATGGTTCTAAAGTGGTCACAGTTGGCTGTAAAGTGGTCTCAAAACTGTCTTATTCTACGTTTTATTGTTCCAGACGAAAATAACCCGTTAGACAGACTTATAATACAAGTTCATAATAATATAAAGGGTTTTTTGTCAAACACCACCTTTAAAAAACGTTTTTTTCCAAATACCACCTTTAAAAAAAAAGTTTGTGAAACACTACCTTTAATAAATGTTTTTTTGTCAAACACAACCTTTTGGTCGAGGGGTTTTTTGTGGCACTTTTATTAGGGTTATAACTAGGTTTGGTGCCCGGCTACGCCCGGGCTAACTTTATTTACCGTTAGATTTTATTTGAAATATGATTCGATAAATTTGGTTAACGCATACATTTACGATTTATATCTTGAAATTATGATGAGATTTAAAATTAATCAACAAATGATGAGACACTTTCAGCACTCCCGCTGTTAATATTATTACTTTCACTACACCCTTGTTAAAACTATTTCTTCGGTTATTGTTGTTTGTTTAACCACCCTGCTATTTTTACGGTTAACCCGTTAATTTTGTCAAACTCATATATTTAAATAAAATCAATATTTTCTTAAAATCGAATTGTTAGTTATTTTCGTCCCCTTTCCGTTGTTCCTACTGTTAGTTACTTTCATTACATGTGTTTTGACTACTATTACTTTCACTTCTCCCGCCGTCATTATTTTTTCTTTCACTACTCCCGCATTTACTATTGTTAATTTCATTACTCCCCTTGCTGCTAGTATGACTTTCACTAACCCGCTGCTATCATTGTTGCTTTTTACTACTCACAATGCGTCAATTAGCTTACCAATCGATTTAACAAATATAATATTATTAGATTTATATATTTAAATAAATCTGAAATATTAGTGAAGAATATTATTAAAGAGCAATCATTATTGTTTACTAATTAAATTAAAAATTTAATGAATTATGAAATATTATATTTTTTTTGGAAACCTAGATTGATTTACTTGCCTTTTAATAATTTCCAAAATAAAATATATTTATATTATATTTGTTTATGTTAAAATAATTAACATCTTTCTACTAATTAATACCATAAGTGAGGCATGTTGATTTTAAGAAAAATTACCATATTACGGTGTTCTCTAAATTTATATTTCAACCAAAACTATATAATATTTACATTGAAGTCCCTTGTTCAGGTCCATCACACAGTGCTATTGATTTAAAACTATATAGTATAATTAATTTGTATAAATTTATTTATTTACATCGTAGTCCCTTGGTTTCTGGATTTAATATATAGTATTGATGTTTTGTTTGGTTTGAAATTTGGTATATAGGTAGAGGGGAGTGCAAGGTAGGTCGTAGTTGTGGTGGTTATGGTGATTGTTGCTTGCAAGTAGTTGTTCGGGAGGAGTAAATTGACTCACGAATAAGTCATACTTTAAGTTTCTCTTGATTTATTTTAACACAATTTCACTCCATCAGCCCTAATTTACACACAAATACACCCCACATAAGGCCACCTATTACCACCATATTGATAACCCGTGGAAAGCTTGTACTCCCACCTTTCCAACGAGTCTAAGAACACCTTAAACCGACCTCGTTTGCTATCTCAAACATCGACTGAAAGTCGCCCCATTACAAGTGATTAAACTTTGGCCAGAAGGTCGTGTTTGACAAAATAAAAATTTTTAAAGGTGGTGTTTTACAAACTTTTTTTTTAAAGGTAGTGTTTGGAAAAAAAAAGTTTTTTAAAGGTGGTGTTTGACAAAAAACCCTAATATAAATATATCACAAATTGAGAAAAGCACATGTTATTTCAAAGTATTAAATACTTCGTAGGATGGAGCTTATACAATTGGATAGGGGTTGTATTTGTCAGTTCTAAGTTAGCTCCTAATCCTAATGTGTGTAGCAAGATATACATTGGATTTGTTAGTCTAATTGACAAATGATAAAACTTACTTAATCGGACCATGTCCTTATTTTTTATTTTTTTATTTTTTTGATAAGGTAAGAAAACTAGGTTGATCCTCTTGGATAGGACCAACCTATCTCATCCTTTCGAATGAGTAAGGTAAGATGAAGCCACCGGCTTTCAACCCACCTCGAAAGAGTTGGACATGAATGTCCAATAGAAGGCATGAAGTCAGCAATCTTGTTGGCTTCACGAAAGCAATGTTTAATTATCACTTCATCGAAGAAATGAAGATCTAATTTCCTTTGGTTCGTCGAAGAGGGCATAATTTGCTTTCTATGATCCAAAAGTTGATGTTAATGTGGTGGAAGCAAAAGTGGGCGATTTTTGGTGTAACCTTGGCGAGTAAAATTGGGATCCGAAAGGTTGTCCTTGAATCCGGCTTTCCAGCTCGCCGCCAATCTTATCAAACTAAAAAAGAAAATTTCCGCTAGTTACATGGATAATATGGTTAGAGAAATTCTTGAGTTTAGTTTGTGCTTTGAGTCATTGGAGTTTTCTTTTGTAAAGCGTAGTGGTAATGAAGCTGCTCATTGTATGGCTCACTCCTTACCGCTTGATTACTCGGTTCGGGTGTGGGATGATTGTTGTCCTGAGTTGATTGCTAATGTTTTAGCAATCGACTTTATGCCGGCTACTCGGCTTCTGATTAAATTAATAAATCGTTGTTTCCCTAAAAACAAAAATATAAGTTGTATCAAATTTAAGTATGTAGTCTATCCTATACTCGGTAATTTTTGATAAGAGGATATATCGATTAATCGTTCTTTATACTTAGTTTAGTTATAATTAAAATAAAATTGAAATGCTTAACGACTTTGCTAAGATATCATGTTATTACTCTCAGCCCTAGGACTTGTTTGGTTGCCCATTAAAAACACATTAATTGTAATTCATGGGAAGTGTAAAAATAGCTTGTTGTTTTGTTGTTCCCGTTCACATGGAACTGAACTTTAACTCCTTTATAATTGAGAAAGTTGCTTACTTGACCCCCTAGGTAAGTGAAAGTTCCTATGGAATTGGAATTCCCACATGCAACCAAACAACTTTTTCAAGTTTACATGAAATAGAATAGCATATAGCATAGTAATTAGAACTTTCCGGACATTGCATTTTCCAGTTATAAACCAACGACTCTTAAGTTGTGGAACCCCTTTGTAGTTTGTACTATTATTTAGTTTGGTGACGATTTAAATATTTAACGATTTGCACACATGTTATTCTAAATTCTAAATTGAAATATAGAATGTTGACTATTCATTTGGATTAAAGCTAGGGTTGTATTTGTACTTGTAAATTATAATCACACTTCTAATGCTGATTTGTTTATTCATGCCCATGAAATGCTCTCTAATCTCCATTATGTGCCGACTAACTCTAGTTGAGTTTTAAAATCATCCACTATGTGAACACACTATTTAATCACATGCTTGATCAACCCTCTTTAAAAAATTATAATTACAAGATAAGGATCAATGATTTGGCAAATGGCAATCTTATATACAGTTAATCATTTAATATGAACATAATAAATACTGCATAAATCTCAGCAAAATATTAATTATAGTTTAATAATTTTTATTAAAAAATTACATTAAATAATTTCAGTAATTTGATTTTAAATTTATTAAAAAAATATTTTGATAAAAATTCAAAATTGTAAATAATTACGTTCATTAAGTTTTAAAATATTTTGATAAACTTTCAATATATTTGTTAAAATATTTTGATATGTAGAGATGATTAAATTAAGTGTCTCACAATGTTTTACATATACGTAAAAAAAACATTTTGAGAAAGTTTTAAAACTCAAATCATTAAATTCATGAATTAAAATATATATGGAAAAATCATTGTATTTATTAAAAACAAAGCTTAAAGAAAATTATTGAGATTTGAAACGTTGATCATGCATAATTAATTATAACTTATTGGTTTTAATTAAAATTGTATGTATTTTGTTTTAAAACATTGAAGTTAAACCTACAAAATTAAAATTTGGTAAAAAAAAAATTAATTTATTTTTACTTATAAGTAAAAATATTAAAGGTTATATATGAATTATATTATTTTTCTTCAGTTATAATAATAGAATTTCAAAACAGGTTGCGCGGAGCGCGAGATACTACCTAGTATATAAAGAAGAACAAGCAGCACAAAGAAATAAACAAATTAATTAATGACAACTTCAATGAGTATTTGTGATGATCCTAATAACTCTGTCATGTCCTTCGCCTCGTTGAACGAGGATCAATAAGGGTTAATGTTATTTGGTTGCACTTGTAAAATCATGAAAAGTAGAAATTTCTATGAATGAATTGTAAAAATGAGAGTTGTTTGGT
Organism: Silene uniflora; assembly: GCA_018983105.1. NCBI lineage: Eukaryota > Viridiplantae > Streptophyta > Magnoliopsida > Caryophyllales > Caryophyllaceae > Silene > Silene uniflora. Next base: position 12,479 of record JAGPOY010000568.1, on the reverse strand, counting down.
TACTTACATGTTTGATGTGCCTTTGTTTTGGCACAAATTCTCTTGCTCATTTACATGTTTTAATCGCGTTTTGCTTACTCTTGCACACCGTCTACTTGCATTTTTGTACCAGATTCCCTATTCTATGACTTTGGCCGAGTTTTGTAGGAATTGGAGCTTAAACGGGGGAATCGGAGCAAGAGAAGGAGTCTTAGAAGAAGAAGAGAAGAGAAGAGAAAAAGAAGGGAGCAGAGGCTCCCCAGCCGGGCCAAGGCCGGCAGCCGGCCCACCGGCTGGGAAGTCTCGTACAAGTTGAAGAGGGAAAATGTAAAGGAAGAAAACAGGGGCTCCCCAGCCGGTCTGGGACCGGCAGCCGGCCTACTGGCTGGGAGACCCCAAGAAGTAAAGACTTAACTTTTGAAGCTTGGAAATGGGAAGAAGGAAACAGGGAGTTCCCAGCCGGCGGTAGGGGATCGGCAGCCGGCCACCCGACTGGGAGACCTCCTTTGTGAAGATTCCAAGTGACTTTTGTGAAAGAGGATACAAGGGCTTCCTAGCCGGTCTGGGACCGGCAGCCGGCCCACCGGCCGGGAATCCCCCTTTGTGCGAATTGAAGACGTTGGCCTCCAGAAGACTCCCAGCCGGCCTGGGACCGGCAGCCG
>JAGPOY010000568.1:0-11338 GCA_018983105.1 Silene uniflora | reverse complement strand
CCAGTTCCATACCTAACAAACCAATTAACACTGCATTAAGTATCCACAAATCTATAACCTTCCATGAGTTCCAGCGAAATGTACATTATCAATGTTTACATTCAAACATCTAGGTAGAATGAGACAATGTCTAACGAACTCTATCGATCCTTAAGAAACCTATAAAGGGAATACTCATAAAGTCATAAGAAAATTAATACCTCAATGAACTATCTTATAATGACCTATGACATACAAAACCGGATATATATTTGAAAAATGTATATAGTTGAATGAATGGAGTATGTAGAATATCAAAGCATGAACATACTATAACACTTGAATTCGTTACTTCATCACAAACATAGTTGAATTCCAATGCCAACCTCTTACAGTCTTACTCTCTTCCAAACTATGTTACTACGACTCTTTTTATGCCAAAATACTGATATCTTTCATGGAGCTAAGTCCAACACTTAAAGAAGCACCATTGCCAGATACTTCTAAACGATTGTACCACATAACATAAGCTACAAAACTAATAGCGATAACACAAATATCTAATAAATCGAGACATAGACGAAGCAAAACACAACAAAACTAAATGAGCAGAAACTTACAAAGGGATTCTTAGAGGTCTTATCATTTCAAACAGCAGCCAATCTAATTGCCGCAAAATAACTCAATCCTCCACACAACCAAGCCAATGCTTCATACGACACAATCAATCCATCCATCCACTAATTAGTCCCAAAATCATTAATTCAAAGCAAAAACCCTAGAATCGCGAAAATTGGGGAAATCAACAAAATCACAAACCTTTCCAACGGTATCGGCAATGCGATCAATGCAAGGCTCGGGAAACGAGGTTCCGTTGTCCCACGTCAGCTCACCGTTCGTATAAGCTGCATTTTAAAAAAAAAAGGAGGATTAAAAACTGATCAAAATCGAAATAATCATTGGGTATCGAGAGAAAATGTAACTTAAAGGTTTGTCGGGAACGATGTGGTTGCCGACAAAAAGGCCCATTCCGGCTCTTTGATGGAGGGAGGCACCGGCAGAGCGTAAAACGACACCGTTTCCGCCCAGGAATGAGGCTACTTTGGTCAATTTACCAGCCATTTTTCTTTCGTTGTTCGTGTTTCTTTAATGAAATGTTGGGTTGTTTAATTGTTTAGTTGTTTAATTGTTTTGTATAGTAGTTGGTGGATGGATTGTTAAATAACAATCCAACGATAAATGAGGCCCAAACCCGCAAAAGCAACCCAACCCACCCCTTTCAAGTTACTATTCATTCTCCAAGTTACTATTCATTAGTGAATAGTAACTTGGTGCTTGTACATTTAAGAAGGTGTAGGATTATATTATATTATTATTTGTAAATAAATTGAAGGATCCTAAATTTAACAAGGTTTACCATATAATTAAAAAATACAAAAATTCAATTAATGCTTCGTTTTAGGGCCACAAAGTCTTTTTAGTAGCTAATCAATCAATTAATTATTAATTAATACTATATATTAATTCTAAAATCAACGGAGTTCAAAATTATTAAATAAATCTAACAGATTAATACTCCGTACTATATAGTTTTAAATTAATAGCATTGTGCGAGAATGTGCGATAGACTCGATATAGTTTTAAATTAATAGCATTGTGCGAATGTCCGATAGACCTGAACAAAAGATTTCAATGTAAATATTATACAGTACTCCCTCCGTACCATTCAAATGGTTACGTGGTAAAAAAAATGGATTTTAAGAAAAGAGGGTAAAAGTAAGGGTATAAATGGAAAGTAATATTGAGTTGGTGGGGTAGTAGTTGGGTTAAAATATTGTTAAATGTTGAGTTGGTGGGGATTAATGGGTTGTTATTTGGGTGGAATGTGGGGTACACTAAGGGTATAAAGGTAAATATATGGTTATTTATGGTATGTAACCATTTGAATGGTACGGACGAAAATGGCAAGTGTAACCATTTGAATGGTACGGAGGGAGTACTAGATTTCACGCCCGGCCGTTGGCCGGTTAATATCAAGAAATAATTTTTGTATATTTATCTTGATCGAGATTGTTGCTTTGAAATCATTTTAATTATAACGAACATATACCTATATTTTGGTCAATCTGTTCGAGAGTCATGGTACTATTGATTGCTCTTCTGGTAAACTATTTTGCATAATGTTTGGGTAGACCATTTATTGTATATCAATTTAGAGAGCAATATCCCCTCCATTATTTGGTACTAATGGGGTATAACATTGTAATCAAGCATCGGGAATTCCAGCAAAAGTGTAGCTACTTGTTGACTCTAACGGTGTACGACAGTCGTCAATTCTGTATCTATATTATTGAATCTCTATCTCTAGCGTAGAAGCCTGGATAAACTGATGAAACTCGTCTTCACCGTCCGTTACCCTAGCTGATTATTACATGTTTCAAAGTTGAACAAATTGGAAAAGATTCCAACATGAAGCAATCAACTATGCGTTGATAACTTATAGTTAAGTTTGAGCAAATCAGGGAACGGGTACCAATATATTCAAACAATCCGACCCATGTAAATCTCTATCTTTTCCTATTCATACAAAAAATTATCATTCATACCCTTGTAAATCTCTATCTTTTATAATTGGATACAATCAATCAATACTATATATTAATTCCAGAAATCAAGGGACTTCAATGCAGTTAAATAAATCTATACAAATTAATTATACTATATAATTTTTAATCGCTAGCGCGGTGTGATGGACCTGAACAAGGGACTTCAACGTAAACATTATATAGTTTTGGTTAAAAGTATAAATTTAGTTTACACCAAAATAGGGCGAGTTTCCTTAGAATAAACGGGTCCTACTTATGATATTAGTTAAAGATACACAAATATAATATAAAGTATTTTATATTTTGGAAACTATTAAAAGGTAAGTCAATTAATTCAGATTTCCAAAAAAATATAATATTCCATAATTCATTATTCCGTATCTATCTATATTAATAAAGGAAGCTTTTTTCGAGCGATTATAGAGAATCCAACTTTTACGAAACACCGAAAACAATTATAATTTGTAAAAGATAATATTCCAGCCATCCGTGATTTTTACGAAACACCGAAAACAATTATAATTTGTAAAAGATAATATTCCAGCCATCCGTGATAGAATTTAAAGCACAATCAGCTAGATAAAACTAAGCATTCTATACTAATACTACTCCTACGTAAGTAGAATTCTACCATGGACAAACTCTTAGGCTTTAAGAATTAGACCTAAATAAAAATACTGTATAATAATATAGTAGATAGAATTGTAATTGTGACGAAAAATTTAAATTTTTGTTCAGAATCCTAAACCAATACAATCACGTCCTAACGGTCCTATTCCCAGTATAAATATGAGTACTTTTTAAAGTCCCTCCTCATGCTCGCGAACGAGTTATAGTATAAGGGGAACTCGAAAATTTCAACTACTCCGTAAAATTTTTGTGATTTCCACCCGCCAACGAGGGCGAGCGCCCCTGCTAGCCCCATAGCTCCACCACTGGTTAGGTACCAATAAAGGAAGATTAGGTTGGGTATGAGCTACGAATGAATAAAAACTCGTGCGTAGTATTACCTCATACTAACTATAAATTTTGTTAGCGAAGTAGAAATGTACGGAATATAAGGATGAGTAATTTAATCAATTTAGAGATGGAGTTCTTATTGAGCCTCTCTATAGGCATGCATCATGATGCATGGCTTCAATTTAAATATGAAATGGTTATTTAATAACTTGACCTTTAATGGCAGTTTATAATACATAATTTTATACGTGGCCCGTGCATCGCACGGGCATTAAATCTAGTACTCCCTCCTACCCATATCTATTGTCCCTTTTGCCTCAAATTCTTACCCATCAAAATGTCCCTTTTGCTTTTCCCCATGAATTTTTTGGATTAAACTAACCCCCAACTCACCCAACTATACATTACTTTTTATTATTCTATTCAATTTCATAACACCCTCTCTCCTATTATCTTACCCCTACCCATTACTTTTTATTATTCTATTCCACTCCATAAATTTCCTACTTTTTCCCAAAAGGGACATTATTTGTGGGTAGGAGGGAGTATATATATAAAAGAGAGTTTTTTCGAGCGATTCTAGAGCGTCCATATCATCAAAAATCAATTAAGGAAAGTATCATAATAAGTAAAGTGGAAAATATTTTAATTACCATAATATATATTTCCTAAATTATATTCAAGTGATATTTCCAATTTTTATATAAAAACTTTTACATTTCATTTGGCAAAAAAATGTCGGTGAAAAAATTATGCAAATAATATAATTAGCTTCGTGGTAAAAAATGGTATCATTAAAGTATAGATTTCATATTATTTGCACATATTGAAGATGATGTACTTCTTAGTATGTAACATTGTGTACTTTTTAGTTTGTTTTGTCCCACATTGGAAAATAAGGTAGGTGTGGTGAATATACTACATATAAATAGTAGAATTGTCCCACATCGAAAGATTAGTATAAGGTGGTGTGATCTTATGGTTATAAATAAGAGGCATATTTGGACCTTATGTATCAAGCAAAAAATTTTCGAGTCTCATAAATATTATTTTAAAGAGCTCTTAAGATTTTCGCTATCATTATCTCTACGATATGATATATAAAGTAAAGTTTTCCGAGTCTTATAAATATTATTTTAAAGAACTCTTAAAATTTTCTATCATTATCTCAACGATATGATATAAAAAGTAAAGTGAAGATCGACGGGAACTACCCGAAAAAGAGTTAAGAACATGAATAAGAGAAGCAAAAATCACTTAATGTTGGTAAATATACTACATTTAAATAATATATTTAGAATTGTGTTAAAAAAATTATATTATTAGAGTATAGGTTCATATAATTTGCACATATTTTAATTAGGATTAAAAAAAATAAAAAACAAACGTATGAATATTAATAGATAGTATAGTATTTGCTTATTATTAAAACGGGTTGGGTGTCGAATTAGTTTCAAAAAATATGGTGTACTTTTAAATATGTTATTCGTCCCACATTGAAAAATAATATAAGTGTAATAAATATATTACGTATAAATAGTTGAATTGTCCCACATCAGAAAATTATCATAAGGTGGGATGATCCCATGATTATAAATAGGATTTATCTTTGGGACTTAGCTATCACCCCAAATATTTTGAATCTCTCAAAATATATACTTATTATATAAGAGACTTTAAACATAATGTTGAATTAAATGTTAAATTTTTAAAGTTATAAAAAAAATTAAGTGGGAGAAAAAGCAATAAAGTGGTCAATATTATAACGGAAATTTGTGTTTTTTTTTTTAGGTATTAAATGTTAGTTTATTAAATAATATAAGGATTTAGAAATTAGTCTATGAAGTGTTAATGTAATTGATAACGAAAAAAGGCGCCACAAGTTATAAGGTTAACGGTGTTATGATGAAAGTTTGTCAAATGGTATTCTGGGAAAGAAAAAAGGTGAACACAAGGGTACCATATGTAGAAACTTAAATTTAGGGGCAACATGTGTAATCTATCAAAGTTCAAGGTTACCATGAAAAATTTTCAATATTATAATGATACATTTAATTAGACTTTCATTTAAAAGAGAGATATATGTATCAATAAAACAATAAAGAGAATATTATTTTTTAATTATTATTTTATTGTCATGTCATGTCATCAAACTTAACGTCCATTTAACAGCTTTTACATTAGGGGTACCATAGACAAAAAAATGGAACCTCAAGGGTACCATAAGCAGATGCTTAAAAGTAGAGGTAGTATGGAAAATCTGACAAAATTAAGGGGTATCACGAGAAATTTCCGTATTTCAATTATGATAAAAAAAATAGAAAAAAACAACGAACAAATATTACTTAGTATGTAATTTGTCCCACATTGAAAAATAATGCATGTTTGGTGAATATATTACTTATAAATAATAGATTATCCCACATCGAAAGATTAGTATAAGGTGGGATGATTATATGATTATAAATAGGAGTTAATCCACGTATATATTAATCTATTTTTTTTTAAAGAGATATGTATTAATGATATGTAAACAAATGATTAGACGAAAAATGTAAACATTAAACCCTTATAACGTTTTTTTCATTATAAATAAGTTAATTACCCCGTTGCAACGCACGGGCATTCAAACTAGTTTAATTAGTAAATAATAATGATTACTCTTAAATAATATTCTAATCTAACATTTCAGATTTATTTAAATATATAACTCTAATACGGTAGAAGTGAAAGTAATAGTAGTCACAACACATTGTAATGAAAGTAACAGTAGAAACAACGAAGAATGTATGAAAAATGAATTAACAATAATTCGATTTTAGGAAAATATTAATTTATTTAAATATATGAGTTTTAAAAAACTAAGAGGTTAACTATAAAAATAGCATGAGTAGTTAACAATAGTAACTGAACTGTGCAAGTAGTGAACGTAATAGTATTAAGAGTGGATGTACTGAAAGTAATAATAATAACAACGGGAATAGTGAACGTGTCTCATAATTTGTTGATTAATTTTACATCTCATCATAATTTCAACATATAAATTGTAAATGTATATGTTAACCAAATTTAACGAATCATAGTTCATAGAAAATAAAATTTAAATGGTACATAAAGGTAGCCCGGACGTAGCCGGACATCAAACCTAGTTATCTATGTAATTTTATAACTATAATACTCCGCATAATTTATTCTCTAATTTACAATTCACATCTAGCCTAGAATTTTACTCTACTACCAATTACGTGTGATGTGTGATGTGTGATGTGTGATGGAGCACAATATCAACTCGTATTTTTTTTTAAAAAAAAAAAAGTGCTTATTTAGACTATTTAAATAAATATAAGTAATTTTAGTCTACTACAACTATTATTTTTTCTATTATTTCATTAGTTTATTTTTATATTTTTTCATTAATTTATTTCTATATACAATTGTTGTAGCTAATGAAATCGTTCGAAAAGTTTCTCTTTTTATAATATATGTTGTCAATATTAAGTGATAATATGATTATGCTTGGATATTCGGAGTACTATAGATGCGGACCATTTTAATTGTTTGAACCACGAACAATTCAATAATACAACGATTCACTTTATGAATACCTCCCCTCTCAATTTCAGTAAGATGAGATGCGGATTGATAGAATAAATTTTAGAGAAAGTTCATGAATCTATTTTAGTATATCCTAATAATAATCTTAGGCGCTGTTTGGCAAGACGTTTCAGGTACCTGATTCATGTGAGATTTCAGGTACCTGATTTGACTTGATTTTCCCTTTTTACCCGTTAAATCCATACTATTAAATAATTATCATATCCTTTACTTCATTTCATCAAAATTAGTTACTTTTTCAGTTAGTTTGCCAAACATCTTTTCACATAATTCGCTACCTTATCAGTTCCTAATTTTCAGCTACATTATTGATACTCGTTTGATTTATGCTGTACATAAATACTCCGTATTATATAGATGGAAAATCTTTAAAACAAAGTCAATGTGACAATCATTAATCTTTTCCCTAATGTGCATTGCTTGTATACATAAAGTCGTCAATAATCGTGCTCCCTGCTCCTAATAAGAATGAGAATCTTGTACTCTCTATATAATCTTTAATCATATGACAACATAAGAACAACAAATATTACCATTACGATAAATCATCGTAAGATTGCTTTATATGCAATGAATATTGAATAATATAACATGATCATAATCATACGTATCGTAAATAAATGAAAAATATAAATAAATGATTGAGACGGAGAAACTTTTCGAGAACGAAAAGAGTGATATATAGAGTATAATTTTTACCTTAATTAAAATGTTCGACCATATTCATCAATCATAGCAGCAAGGATATATATATCATATTCTTCTAATCTGATGTCAAGAAGAAAGAAAAAATTAATTAGATTGACAAATATATTAGAACAATCATAGAACAAACAGTTAGTCTTGCTTATAACCGTTGTAAAATATAACGAAGGTTTGTATCCCCCTATCACCCCGAAAAAAGGTGTTAGTTGGGATGGATTTATACCTCCGTTGTCAGTGGCGGACCTAGGACTTAAGTAGAGGGGGGGGCACAAAAAAAAAAATTTCCTCGATGTCATCTTCAACCTTAAAAAATAAATTTTAATTTTTTTAAAAAAAATCTTAAACTAATGTCATATATAGAACAAAATGTAACAATAATTGGTCATTTATAAAAAATTTTTGTAAAGTAATTTATTTAGAAAATTTTCTCCACAACACAAAAGTTTTATGTAAAAGTGTTGAAAAATAAGAGTCTCGCTTAGTATATAAAACAATTTAATGCTTATTCTAAACAACAAGTAAAAGTGTCTCAGTGGTTGAGATTTCAAAGACTAGATGCTATTTAACTTTGAGGTCTAGGGATCAAATTGTATTCCAAGCAATCCCCTTACTATAAAAGCTGATTTCATTTCAATGCTTTCTATTGGCTCCTGGTTTTTAGGGATAAAAAAAGCAAACTCTTTTTTTCTCAAACCCACGTTCACCATGGGATTTAATTGTTATTCTTATGATTTCATTCATTCCATATGCTAACCCATATATATATTTACTAAAATATTATAAAAAAAAATTACAAATTGAATATTGAATATAATTATAAAAACTCAATAAAAACTAATTTCAGTCTAACATTAAAATCAAGAAAAAAATATAATGTGGTCGATTTCAAAAAATATATGTACTCACAAAAAATTCTAAATCTAAAAAATGTTTATTCTTAAAAAGACAAAGAATCTGTACATTTTTTTTTACTGTTTTTAAATCATCCATATATTCGTTCAAAAAATGAACAAAAATAATTACTATTCATAACAACTTATAAAAGAGAAATATCATTTGATAATTTAGTCTTTAAATACCTACCAAATTAGCTTTGTATTTCACAAATCAAAACTACAAAGTTGTTCACATGCAGGAAAAAGAAAAACAATGTGTTTGAACAACTTTGTATTTCACAACTCAAAATTGCAAAATTGTTCAAATGCAGGAAAAAAAAAAACAATGAGTTCAGACAACTACAGTAATATGGAAATATTTACCTGCTTTTTTTTAGATGGATTAATTTTAATGTCAAAATAATGATGACAGAGATCAAAATAATGAATTAATAATGACACAAAATTTATACATTGGAGTACAAATTTATATTCTCCAACTTTGAAAATAAAGTATAAAAAATGGAAGGGAAAAATAAAGAAATGAGCAGGGAAGAAAGGGGGGCGGCACATATGTGAGCACAAGGTAAACATAGACACATATAGGGTTTACACATTGTTAGGTTGGGCTTTGTTCATTTGTTGTACACCAATTCTTATTTAATTGGGTTCTTATAATTTGGGTTATTTAATTGGCTTATTTTTACGAATAATTGAATTGAGAGATTTCTCTTTTAATGTACATGTACATCTTTGATAATAATATTTTCTTTTTTTTTTTCTGATGGATCGTTTCAAAGGGATGGAACTTGGAAATGAGTTGGTAAACCTATCAAACGGACCGGGTCTCGGGTCGTATTATATGGGTCTCGGGTCGGGTTAAGGTCAAAATACGGGTCAGAGAAAAGTTTATGACGTCTATTATTTTATCAGTTTTCAACCTTAACAAATGTACTTTAGGAAATAAAATTATTTTTAATATTAATAATATTATTATATTCATCATTTTAATAATTATTTTATTATTTAATGATATAAAAGTTATATAAAATTGAATTTTAAAATTAATTTTTTAATTAAAAATATTAAAATAATATTTTTTATATTTATTATACGAAATATAATAAAAGTACTAATATTTTAATAATATTCTTAATTTATCGTTGACCCAGCGGGTCGACCGGATCAGGTACGGGCCATTTCGGGTCAGTTGTCAAGATTTATGGTTCCTTGACCCTAAAAAAGGGTCCGACGGGTTGGGTTTACGGGTCGGGTTAGATTTTGACATGTCTAATTGAGTTGTGAGCTGAGGCGGAAGTAAGTAATAAATTATGAAAGGAGAATAAGATCCCTTTGTTTGTTTTACTATTTTTTTTTTTTTTTGGCAAGTGGCAACTGTTTATTTTAAAGTGGTCACTATTTACCATACAATGATCACTTTTTATTGAAAAACACGGGTACAATTGTTGTATGAAAGAAATGTTGATACACTAACTACATAATGGATTAGTAACAATGTGTTACTGTTGATGTTTTATTATTATTATTACAATTGTTGTATGCAAGAAATGTTTTGATACACTAACTACACAATGGATTAGTAACAATGTGTTATTGTTGTTGTTGTTTTATTATTATTATTTTTGTTGTTGTTGTTGTTATTTTTAATATATATTTTTTTAATAATAATAGTTTATTATTGTTATTATTTATTATTATTATAACCGGGAATTATTATTATTATTTTTTTTTGCAGAAAGTTAAGGATCTTATTAATAATAAGCATAACGATTACACGATCCTTCTAATTCCTACATGGAAGGTCAGGGAGACCACCAAAACCAAAATAAGAACTACCAAAGCTAACATAAATGTAAGCTAACAACGGACTAAAACATGAAATTGAATTTTCCTGAATAGAACATCAACAGTTGTGGCTTTAGCAGCAAAAATCCGCAAGTTTCGCTCCTGCCATAGGAGATAGATAGCACACAAGAATGCACATCTTCTTTGTTTCTTCAGCAAACTCTTGCCTCTATTGCAAACTTTTAGCCAGCCAAGAATATGACGAAGCTTGGGACCAGCACCAATCTTGAGCCATCGAGCTAACCTGAACCACACAGCAGCAGAATAGGGACACTCGAAGAAAAGATGTAGCTTGTCCTCCTCAGCATTCTCACAGAGGCTACACCTGTTTGTAAAGTAACTTCCTCTCTTCCTCATGTTTGCTAGAGTAGGAAGCTTATCTTGTAGGGCCAACAAACCTATAATAGCATGTTTTGGATAGACAGCAGTATCAGCTATCACTTTATGAGCAGCAAAGGGAGAACCTCTTACCCTGAAAAGATCATATGCTTCCCTCTTAAAATCAGGCTGGCTAACAAGTTGCTGAGCATCAAAAATACTACCAGTGGCCTGGATTAAAAGATCACGACAGTGAATTATACTATGCCATCCCCAAGAGTGCGCTGCAGTAATCTGGAAATCCCAGATGCTGATCCCCTTAAGAACATATGCATTAATCCACTGCACCCATATATTAGGCGAATCAGTGACAAGTTTCCTAATCCACTCCAAAAGTAAACACTTATTCCAGCT